>CAUOFW020003207.1:0-39177 GCA_963454935.2 Ilex paraguariensis | reverse complement strand
TCGCGAGAGACCCAAAATCTTGGAGCTTTGAGTTTTATCTTCCTTGCTTCCTTTGAACACTCCGGGAGATCTCCTGTTGTTAGGAACCTGAGAAGGGATCAATCCAACTGGGCGGCTTGTGTGTGGTCCTGGATGACCATTGCCTCGGGAGCATGGTCTATGCAGGATGCGGGAAGGTATTCAATGGTGATCCTGCGCGACTGGGAGGAGTCCACCGCCGAGGCTAGACAAGCCAGGGCGTCGGCATGTGTGTTCTTGTCTCGGGACACTTGTTTGATTTCAATCCGGCCGAACCTTCGGATTACAGTCGTCGCCTGGTGATGGTAGGCCTTCATCCTAGGGTCCCTTGTCTCAAACTCTCCGTTAACTTGATTGACTACTAGCATAGAATCACAATGCACGATTAAATCGGTAACTCCAGTCGCCTCGCTAACCGAAGTCCTGAGATGAGGGCCTCGTATTCAGCTTCATTATTCGAAGCCTTGAATCCCAGCCGAACGGCCTGCTCCGCAATAATCCCATCTGGAGAGGTCAGCAAGATACCGATTCCGGACCCCTTACTATTTGACGAACCGTCCACACACAAAAGCCATGGCGATCCTTCACAATTCGTTGGAGACGCTAAGTCGGGAGGAGGGCGGTCCTTCTAAACGGGATGCTCCCCCGAAAACTCAGCTATGAAGTCTGCCAATATTTGACCTTTTATCGCAGTTCGGGGTTTGAAATGAATGTCGTGCTCCCCCAACTCTACTGCCCACTTGGAAATCCTTCCGGAGAGTTCCGCTTTCCTCAAGATCGCTTTCAAGGGCTGATCGGTAAGGACAGTGATTGGGTGCGCCTGGAAATAATGCCGCAGTTTCCTTGCAGTGGTGACCAGGGATAGAGCCAGTTTCTCTAGGGGTAGATATCTTGTCTCTGCGTCCAGGAGCGCCTTGCTTATATAATAAATCGGCTTCTGGCGGTGCTCATGCTCACGGATAAGTACCCCGCTTACCGCAAACTCAGATACTGCCAGGTACAAGAACAACATCTCCCCCTGGTGGGGACGGATAAGGTTGGAAGAGTCCTTAGGTATTCCTTGATTCCAGCCAGGGCGTCCTCGCACCCCCGGCTCCACATATTCTTCCCAGCACTCTTGATTGCTCCGAAAAAGGGTTTGCATTTGTCCGAGGAGCGTGAGACGAAACGGTTAAGTGCAGCCAGCATCCCTGTGAGTTTCTGGACTTCTCGGACAGTGCGGGGGCTCCGGATGTCCAGGATCGCTTGAATCTGATCTGGGTTGGCTTCGATTCCTCGTTGACTAACCAGGTATCCGAGGAATTTACCTGATTCCACTCCGAAAATGCACTTTGCCGCATTCAGCTTCAGCCCATACTCCCTGAGGGTGGAGAAGGTATCCGCCAAATCTGTCAGATGATCACAACTCCGTTTGCTCTTCACCAGCATATCGTCTATGTAGACCTCCATGGTGTTGCCGATCTGCTTTTTGAACATCCGATTCATCAGTCTTTGGTATGTTGCCCCGGCGTTCTTTAGTCCAAACGGCATCACTTTGTAACAGTAAACTCCCTTCGGAGTGATAAACGCCGTCTTTTCCTGATCCGGGGGATAGAGAGGGATCTGATGATATCCTGCTCGGGCATCCAGGAAGTCCATTCGTTCATATCCGGCAGTGGCATCTACCAGCTGGTCCACCTTTGGCAGGGGGTAGTCGTCCTTGGGACATGCCTTGTTTAGATCTGTAAAGTCTACGCAGACACGCCATTTCCCCCCTTTCTTCTTTGCGCATACCGTATTAGACAGCCATTCTGGGAACTGTATCTCTCGAATGGCGTCGGCCTTCAGGAGTTTGTCGATTTCCTCGTTGACCGCGCTGGTGTGATGCGGGGCCATGCGTCGTGGCCTCTGTTTGACTGGCTTGTGCGACGGGTCAACATGCAGCCTGTGTGTGATTATCTCGGGGTCTACCCCCGTCATTTCCATCTCGTTCCACGCGAACACGTCTGTATTTCCCCTTAGGAACTCGATCATCTCCTCCTGTTCGGCTGTGGGCATCGAGGTCCCAACTAAGAAATACCTCTCTTCTTCTCCCTCTACCAAGGGCACCTTCCGGAGGTCTTCTACCGACCGCTCAGTTGGGTCTATCCGGGGGTCATCCATTCCTGGACGCCCGGACTGTAATTGCTATTTTTCCATAATCTCTTCCGGTGCTCGCCCCTTCTCCTGGCTGAACGCCCCGGCTCGAACGGCTGAATAAAAATAATTTTTGCGGACGCTTGGTCCCCCCGGATCTCCATGATACCTTCTGGCGTGGCGAATTTTAATTTCTGGTGGAAAGTGGAGTGCACCGCTCCCAACGCATGCAGCCATGTTCGCCCCATAATCACGTTGTAGGGAGAGTCCGTATCGATCACGACAAACTCGGTGTTGATGACAAAGGGACCTGTGACAACTGGCAATGTGATTTTCCCCACGGGCAGGGCGAACGAGCCGTTGAATCCGATGAGGGGTGTCCTGACTTTGGTGAGGTCTTTGAGGCCAAGACCCATCCGTTTTAAAGTTTCGGAGTACATCACTTCCGAGGAACTTCCAGAGTCTATCAAAACCCTTTTGACGTCGAATTTTCCTATCCTTAGGGTCAAGACAAGGGCGTCGTTATGAGGAGTCACTACGCCTGTCAAATCCGCGTCGGAGAATGTAATGCCAAGCTCACCCGTCCTGGCCCTTTTACTAGGTGGCCCTACATCAACCTCGGCTACCTTCCTCGTAAAAGCTACCCTCTTGAGGTCGGACTCGAGTTCTTTGGACGTGGGGCGATCCAGGGGACATATATGGATGACATCTATGATGTTGTCCGGCTCCTCGGTCGGGGCAAGGGCTTGTCTCTCTTCTGGCCTGGGCTCTATGTACTCTTTCAAATATCCGTCTCGGACCAATCTTTCCAAGAACGATTTGAACACCCTGCAGCTTTCGGTGCGATGCCCGAAATCCCGGTGATAGGAACACCTAACCTTTTGATCACGGGTGGAGGGGTCGCTCTGCATCCTGGGCGGCCATTTGAAGAACGGCTCGTGCTTGATTTTATGGAGCAGCTTGAAGATGGGTTCCTTGAACACAGTGTGAATTCCTTTGGACGGACCCCCTGGAGGGGGTAGCAATCCCTTTCGGGGAATATCTTCCCGCTCCTTCTCTTTTCTCTTAGATTGGAGGGCTCGGCCTTTGCTGCTTCCCATCTCGTCCTCAACCCTCGAGTATTTGTTTATCCGGGCCATTAGTTCCCCCATATCCGAGGGAGTCTTCTTGGTCAGGGATCGGTACAGGTCCGTGTCCCTTGCCAAGCCGAGCCGGAAAGATGCTGCTGCTGCCATGACCTCCGAGCAGCCTTCTACCTCATTAACCTCTTCCCAGTATCGGATGGCGTACTGGCGAAGAGTCTCGGATTCCCTCCTTCTGAGGGTCAGCAATGATCCAATGTCTTTGGGGCGCTTACTCCCCGTAATGAATCGAGCCAGGAACTGCTTCGTCAATTCCTTCCAGGACCCAATACTGTTGGGGGAAGCGCCTCGAACCACTTCATCGCAGAGTCCCCCAAGCTCATAGGAAACACTCGGCAGAGAAACCGTTGGTCCGAATGATAGAGGGACATCATCTGCTTGTATTGCCTGACATGGGCTTCGGGATCGGACCGCCCGTCATAAGTTTTGAACCGCGGCACGACAAACTTTCTTGAAACCTCCATCTCACCGATCTCCCTCGTAAAGGGTGTTTGTATGACTTCGTCCTCGGCCTCATCCTGGACAGCCTTACCCTTTCTCCTGGAGTCTACCGGGCTCTGAGATCAATTTCTTCCCTGACGGGATGCCTTCTGAAGTCCTTGAGTTCATCGGTAAGCCCCTCATTTCCTGGGCGTCGTGTGGATTGGGTTGAGTCCTCCTCGGATTCATCTCCCTTCCTCCGTCTAGACAAACCTCGCCGGAGGTCGTCCAGGGCCAATGGCCTTGCTTTCCTTGAATGGTTGTCATGATGATGCTCGCCGGCTCTGGGTCGCTTTGGGGCCCTAGAGCTTTCTGCTTTGTTGTTTAGGTGGTTTCTTAGATCCTTCGTTTTCGCCTCCCGGGCGGGAAGCCCACGAGAAAGGAATGAATCCCTCGATCCTTCGCCAGAGGCGGCAAACTCGTTGAGCCGGCTTAGGACGTTTACATTGTCCTTTTCCAGCTGTCGTAATCTATTGCCGAACTTTTCTTCAATCACCTCCGCCAGCTGACGAGCCAAGGGGGCTGATCCCCCTGACCTGATTCCCATACTGGTTTGAGGGGTAACCCCTCTTGACCGAGTAGAGGCACTTTTATTCATATCGGTGTGATCCCTTCCTCCGTGATGACAGGGAGCTTGTAACTCGAGACTCCTTTGGTGGGGTCCTTTCCCTTTCTGTCGAGTGTTCACCATGGTCACTGTTCTTTATAGAGAAAAAAACTAGGAAAACTAGTCGTTTCCCACAGACGGCGCCAGATTGTGCGTGCAAGATCCTGCACAATATAAAAAATGAGAACAGATCTCTCCCTTGGTGAACTCGAGTGAGCCAGTTGAGTGACCAACCACGCTGCTTGGAACAGCCTGCGAGGTCCGGTGGTAACCTGGAACGGCAACGGGAGACCCTGGGGAGCGGAAGAACGATCCAGTAAGGCTGAAAGAGGTTCCTGGAACAAAGAAGAACAAGTTAGAAGGGCGCCGGAGTGTTTTCCGGCGTATCCCCTCCGACGATCTAGTCAGTCTTTGAGAAAGAGAGAGGAAGGAGAAAACACTGAGTGTGTATTGTAGTAAAGAGTTTTTTGTTGCATACCCGTCTTGCCTTTTGCAAGGAGTATTTATACCTCAAAAGCTCATGATTGCTGTCAGTGTAGTCAGTAGGTGATCATTAGGTACAGGCAGTGTGCGCACTGATTCTGATGAGGAATGTCTTCTCTTCTTAACTGCTCGGGGTCCCGAGCAATCAATGCTGCGTCATCGGGATGCCGACGGTACAATGAACTCCTCTCGGGGAGGATGCAATAAATGCTCTGTATTAGGAACATTTATTGCCTTTCATTCTGAGCCTTACCGCATTGAATGCAGTCTCGTCAAGGGAATGGTGTAATTAATCGTTTGCTTTCCCAAGTCGCGTGTCAGCAACGACATGCGGTTTTTCTGTCTTTGATGTGATATCATATGCCACGCGTCCATCCCCCATTGGCTGTGGCCCCTGCATTCCAGTACGTTCTGACACTAATTGTGTAAGACGAGGTCATGATGAATAGCCTAGACTAGCCTAGGCTAATGACCTGTACGTCAATAGCTTATCCTGGAGTAGAGGAAGCGTCCAGGACGGGGTACCTCTCGGCACCGAGGAAAGGCTCATCTCGGAACCGAGGGAGGTATACCGACCGAGGTACCATATCAGACCGAGGCTACGTGTTGGTTGTAACTCGTACTGAATGCCATGATCCTATATGACGAGTACCTCGGGGGCGAGGACCTTTATGCGCCGATGGTGCTTGATCTTAGCAACAGTGTTTTGGTAAATACCGAGGACACGTGTCTTCATCATGGAGTATTTCAGAAAAGTCATCAAATGGTATGTGGCTCCAATAAGACTAATCCCTTCATCGTTGAATGGTGGTAACTGATTCGCACATTTTTTGTGATCGGATTAATATTATACACCCAAGTATAACTGGTCGAATTATAATTTTCTTGGTTTTAAGTCAAGTATCGATCCCACGAAGAATTTTAATAATTTGAAAACGAAATAAATAGTTAAGTTGCTAATTTGAATAGGACAGTATGTGATAGCTTGTGATGTGAGTTTAGATTGATAAATAGTCTAAGTAAATGTTTATGTGCATATAGAGTAAGACAATAATAAAAAGTAACCTTCAGTTTAAAAATCTCATATGCGTTATATTGGTTAAATACTGAAAATGTTACCTTACAACAATCAATTTCTATGTTACTGACAAGTCAACTGGTAAGTCTGATATATATAAATCATCACATAACAACTTCTTAGATTAGCTGGTGGTATCCATGACAATTGATTAATCCAAGCAAAGGAGTGCAGACAATTTTTCATTATAACTAGAATTAAAATCTAAAATCTAAAATGTCTTTCACAAGAAACAACTGAAACACAATCACCTTTATTATCAGTTATGACGAAAAGGTGACGACAGTTCAACTATCCGAGTAGAAAGATACAACAGGAATGTGAAAGTACAGATTTTAAACTGAAGTGCATCATGGACCGGATCATTTTTGCAACTTCTCTTTTTCTTTCTCTTCTCTCTTGGTTTTTTTCTCTCTCTTGGTTTTCTCTTTG
Source organism: Ilex paraguariensis (assembly GCA_963454935.2). Classification (NCBI taxonomy): domain Eukaryota; kingdom Viridiplantae; phylum Streptophyta; class Magnoliopsida; order Aquifoliales; family Aquifoliaceae; genus Ilex; species Ilex paraguariensis. The sequence continues at coordinate 32,822 of CAUOFW020003207.1, read as the reverse complement.
GAGCTCTCTTGGTTTTCCGGCCTCCTAAAGAATGAAAAAGGCATGGCTTTATATAGAGGAGAGGAAGCAAGAGCTGGCAAAATGAAGATAGCCGTCAAGAGTGACCGTCCGAACGCCACCACCACCGTCCGGACGGTGGAGCTTTGCTGGAATTTTCCACTTGCTTTGTATGCTGACTACTCTTGTATTGAAATTACACTTTGAATTTTGTTCTTTTATGCTTTTATGTATTGCTCCTTACATTTGTGTAAGAATTCTGTATTAAACCTGAAACTTTTTAAACATAACACGCATCAAACCCCAATTATGCACAAACCCTACTTATCTTTAAGTACTAGTTTTTAGTTATTTTATCACACTAATTCAACTTTATTAACTACTTATATTTATATACTACTTAAGGTCAATCACACTCCCCAACTTAAACTTTACTAGTTTCTAGTAAAATAAAAACTATTAACAAAATATAATACAAACAGAGGTAAAATTATTTTCGTAGATTTTTTCACAATTGCATTTAGCATATGTAACAAGCCTTTAAACCCCCTAGGTGACTCCTAGTGAACGAGTTTTGTCTCGTGAAGGTTTTCAGTGAAGCTACTTACAAACTTCAGTAATTAGGAATTTAATAATTCATATTTTTCATAAGTAAAATTAAATAAATATTTCGTCCGTCTTGTCGAGATATTTCTTTCTCTAATCACTATAAGAGTAACAAACGTTAGTTGTAATATTATCTATATATTTTTATAAAAAAATTTGTGTGTGTAATGATTTCTTTATTTTTAAAAATTACTTGAGAAATGTTACCCTCTTTTCATGGTAGTTTTGATGTCAATCCTTCCCAGAAATACACTCAGCAAAAAGAACACACCTGTTATAGTGACTACTCTCACAAACTACATGTGTTTGGAATATAGTTAACAAAACAAATAATTTCACATGTAAGTAATCAAAAGAACAGTTAGTTGAATAAAATGGAATTTGACATAATCTCATGAAAGAACATTAACATTATATTAAATATATTATTAACATTTTACTTTTTAGAACTAATACAAATATATGATTTTCTGAAATAAAAAATGACTTTATTAGGGTTGTAATGTGGCTATGAGTTTAAGGTTTATGAAACGACGTCACTGAATTTCAAATGCTATCTTTTTGTATTGTGACACACCTCATTTTTCAAGGATTTTGCATGTTTCTTTCTATTTTTCCCATTTTTCACTTTCTTGGTTTTTTTTTGACTAGGATCTTTTCTTTATTTTTCTTTATTCTTTTCTACCTTTCTTCTTCTTCTGTCTTTTAGTATTCTGCTGTTTAAAAAGAGGGTGCAAGAAAATTAGATAGCAAGATAGGTTTAACATATATTTTATTTGGCTCGAGTGTTTCTTGAGTTTCAAGAAAAGAATTTATTTTCTTTCAAACTCAATCATGACTGACTACAAATATAATTTTGTAAAAGAAATGGTCAAAGCTCAAGATTTAATCAAACATGACCTAAGATCATTTTCCAGAAATCATATATATGTACAATTTTTGCATGAAAGTTAAGGATACTGCTAATAATACAATTTAATAAGTGCTAATCAAAACAAAGTTAATGAGATTATTCAAGGAAAGTTTACCGCTGAACCGAAGATTTGTATTTGAGTAGATGTAGAGTATCTCTCTAAGAAAGATTGGTTCAAAATCTGCAATAGGTTTTACATCTCCACTATATATGCAAAGAGTGTAATATTTCACAAGATTTTTAACAATAAAGAAATCTAATTGTACTTTTATGACTAAGTTTAAACAAAAATATTAATATAGTACACAACTAAAATATGAAAATCCCGTGTGATCAGATTAAGAATGTTTCCACAAAACATAGGAGTATTAACCTAATTTCACTGTGAATCATATGAATTAGTCTTCCTAACTTTAACAATATAAGTTCTAACTTTAGTGAAAACAAACTTAAACACACATTAGCTCAAACAAACAAGTTTAAAACACACATTAATTCAAGACAACTAAGCTTAATGCAAACAAGTGCAAAACACAAATTAAAGTTCAAGTGCATAAGTAAAAAGCTGAGTGAAAGATAGCAGAGTTTTTTAGTAGAATCTTCAGTGTTTTCTTCTAGAAAGTAGATGGGCTTCCTCCAAAACATTTTCTCAATAGCCTCAAGATTTTAGCTTGGTTTTGTTCATAATCCTCCATACGTTTGTTGATATCTGTGATACTGTTACCAAGCTGGGTGATAGTGGTCTCTAATCCTAGTAGAATCTGTCTGTCAGTTCTGTCATCCACAGTATGTATGGTTGATCCTCTTGTGGCTGTTGCTGTTCTGGTGGAATAAATTCTTCAGGACCTTGGAATGGCTCCTCTTGTGCTGGAGGGGGTACCTCTGGTTGTTCTTCTTGTTGTCCTCCATGAATTTTTCTCAATGAAGTTTTATCTAATGGACCAAAATGGTCTACAGTCTTTTATGTTGGATTGATGATTACAACTTTGTTCCTGCAAAGCTGAGAAACTAGCATAGCATAGGGGAGTGAAGATTTCTTCCTATCCACAGCAAATAACATTTGATTCTGGATTAAATTCGGTAGATCGATGGTATGCCTTATTCCGAATGCATATAGAAAATAAGCTTGCTCAGTGTAGATTTGATTCTTTTGGGCACGGTGTAATAAACTGTGTACTGTGATTAAGTTAAGAATTCGATATTTATCACTCAGGTCTCCTTGCTTGATATATTTATTCGGTCTACCACAACCAAATTCTGGATTACCCGTCACCTCTCTACCTATGATATCTAAATCAGGTAAATCAGTGTACGGATATTGTGGGTTTTCAGGTCTTTGCATGAGTTGAAAAAATTTGGCTATAGTAGCCAATGTAACTTGAAAAATAATACTTCGTACAAATACCCGCAATTGTCTTTCCATAGTAATCTCAGCATTACTATAGAATTCTCTAACTAGACAATCATAAGCAGGAACAGACAATCTAACATACTGTAACCATCCTCTAGTTGCAAGAATTTGACGTACGCCTATTTTCTCAAATCTTCGTAAATAATAAGCCTTTCAGAAATAATAGTTTTAGTCAAAAAATTAGCATCGTACTAGGCCTATTGTTCAAAATTCTCAAACATCACCTCGTTGAAGATATTTCCCGCTCATGGTTGTTGTGGAGGTGCTTGAGGTTGCATAGGTTGATCTCTCTGTGCTCGACTTGAAGATCCTCTAGTTCTTCGTCTCGAATCCATTTTTTCTTGATTTCTTCACAAATGCTCCGTTTCAGTTGATTTCAATCGGTAGTTACCTTCAAAATATGATGGGTAAGAAAATAATCAGAACGAATGTGAAGAAAAATAGTGAAATATTGCAGATTTGAGAGAGATTGCTTTGAGAGTTTTGGCTATGTTCGAGTTTTCTGGTTTGAGAAGTGCAGAAATGATCCATCGTTTGCATGGGGCTATATATAAATAAAGCACTACTGTCTGGATGCCTGGCCCACTGTCCGAACGGTGCTATGTTTCGATTTTTTGGACTTTCAACTGTATTCTGCTATTTTGAATTTTTGATTATCTGCAATTTGTTCCTTCAAATTCCTGCAGTACACAAAATTAAATAATTTTATATTCTACAAAACTTTTCTAACCACTCTTTTTTCCTATCACAAAAATTGGTGGGTTTTTATTTATTTTATTTGTTATTTCATATTTACTAATTTTCCTAATTAATCTATAGTTATTTACATTTATTTACAAATACTTATAAATATTTACAAGTATGTAGAATTCTTCCATAAATCATGATCATAATGATTCAGAGTCGAAACTGTCTGGATCAATATTGTCAGTGACACGATTAACTTCATTTCGTACGTATCTTGTTAACATTGGGGTAGAATTGGATGGCGTCTCAGGGTAGTCCTTACTCTGCCCATACCTAATCCACCGGAGACGATCTAACGCTCGACCTGAAATTGGTTCCGCATACTGATTATATTGTCTTAAATGTTGTAAACAACCACATTTTACACATCCACCGAGACGATCCGCTTGTCGATTTTTCGCAAATGTACTTTTTTCGCATAAAGGTCTTGATTGACTTTCAAACATTTCTAAATTTCTGACTCTTCTGGCTTTTTTCATGATCATTGCATGAATATCTTTTGGAAGATGACGCAGTAGAATTAAACTTAACCAAAATAATTTTCGTCCATTGTACACATAAAATAGTTTTTGTTTATGACTCTCTATCCGATTCTTTAACGTCTGCCAGTCACAAAGACAAAATTAATATTGATATTAAAATAAAATAAATACTTTAAATATAAATACTAAAGTTACATCCTTACCTCCCCAACTTAATTTAAACATTATTTAAAATATAACAGTAGTGATAGTTAATATTGATAGGGAAACCCGACAATCTTTTGTCATTTCACCGGTTGGGATATTTGGCTGTACTCAGGAGATACTCTGTCAAATAAATTACAATTCATTAGTAATTTTATTGAGATTTAAGCAATAATTTACTTTTCAGAGCATATAAACAGGATCAAAAAGTTGTACAATAGTTATTTCTTGAGTAAACCCATCATAATATGGTTTAAGTCTTTGACCATTGACTTTAAAGATATTTCCAGTTACTGAATTTTCAATTTCAATTGCTCCATAGTCAAAAACTTGTTTGACAGTATAAGGACCTGTCCATCTTGATCTCAATTTTCTAAGAAATAAACGAAGTTTTACATTATATAATAGCACTTTTTGTGATGGTTCAAAGATTTTTGCATGATATTTTTATCATGAAAAATTTTTGTTCTTGATTTAGCAATTTTTGTATTTTCATAAGCTTCATTTCTTAATTCCTCTAATTCACTTATTTGAAGTTTACGAGTTATTCTAGCTTTGTCTATATCAAAATTCATCATTTTGATTGTCTAATACGATTGATGTTCTAATTCTACAGGCAAGTGACATGGTTTTTAATATACTAACCGAAGGAGACATTCCTAGAATAGTTTTATATGCAGTACAGTAAGCCCAAAACGCATCAGTCAATCTTAATGACCAATCTTTACAATCTGGATTTACTATTTTTTCTAAAATTTAATTTATCTCCCTATTAGCTAACCCAACTTGTCCACTTGTCTGTGGATGGTATGAAGTGGATATTTTATGTGAAATTAAATATTTTTTTCATAAGATTTTCAAAAATTTTATTACAAAAATGTAATCCACCATCACTTATAATGGTCCGAGAAATTCCAAATCTGGACAAAATATTTTCTTTCAAAAACTTGATCACTGTTCTGTGATCATTATTTCTACATGTAATTGCCTCTATCCATTTAGAGACATAGTTGACTGCAACCAAAATATACATATATCCAAAAGATGGGGGAAATGGACCAATAAAATTGATGTCCCAACAATAAAAAATTTCGCTAGTTAAAATAAGATTTAAAGGTATCATATTTCTTTTTGAAATATTTCTCATTCTTTGACATCTGTCAGAATTTAAACAAAAGACATGAACATCTTTAAAAAGAGTTGGCCAATAAAATCCACACTACAAAATTTTAGTCGCAGTTTTCTTTGAAGCAAAATGACCTCCAAAAGCTTCGGAGTGACAAAACTGAATTACATGACCTATTTCATGATTAGGTACACAACGCCTTATAATTTGATTTTTACAATATTTAAACACATAAGGATTTTCCCAGAAAAAGTTACGTACCTCACTTAGAAATTTATTTCTATCAGACAAGATATAATTAGAGGGAATAGTACCAGTAGCTAGATAATTAATTATATCTACATACCATGGTAATTCTGTTACTGCTAACAGTTGTTCGTCTGGAAAAGTTTCTCTAATTGGAGTTGGTTCTTCCTTTATTTCATAGTTTAGTCATAACAAGTGATTAGCTACCACATTTTCTACTCCTTTTTTTTTTTTTTTTTTTTATCTTTGATGATTAAATCAAATTCTTGTAGTAATAATATCCAACGTAAGAGACATGGTTTAACATCTTTCTTAGTAAGTAAGTATTTTAAAGCTGCATGATCGGTAAATACAAGAATTGATGATCCAACCAGATATGAATGAAATTTATCTAATGCAAATAAAATAACAAGTAGTTCTTTCTCTGTGGTTGAATAGTTCATTTATGTATCATTTAGATTTTTACTTGCATAGTATATAACATAAGGTTTTTCTCTTTTCTTTGCCCTAGTACAGCTCCTATCGCATAATCACTTACGTCACACATTATTTCAAAAAGGTAACGACCAGTCAGGAGGTTGCATGATAGGTGCAGAAATAAGCATATTTTTTAATTTATCAAAAGCTACTTGACATGCTTCATTCCATTCAAAGAGCATATCTTGACATAACAAATTACATATAGGCTGGGCTATTAAACTAAATTTTTTTATAAATCTTCTGTAAATCCTGCATGACCTAGAAATGAACGAATATTTTTTACTGTTTTTGGTGAAGGCAGATTAGATATCAGATCAATTTTTGATTTATCCACTTCAATTCCTTTTTAAGATACTATATAACCTAAAACAATACCTTGTGTAACCATGAAATGATATTTTTCCCAATTTAAAACAAGGTTTGTTTCTTCACATCGAATAAGCATTTTTTAAAGATTTTCTAGACATATATGAAATGAATCTCCACATATTGAAAAATCATCCATAAAAACTTCTAGATATTGTTCTACCATATCACTGAATATATTTAACGTATAACATTGAAAGGTAGTTGGCGCATTACATAGTCTAAAAGGCATTCTTTTATATGCAAAAGTGTCAAAAGGACATATAAATATAGTTTTTTCTTGATCATCTATTGCAATTTCAATCTGATTATAACTAGAGTATCCATCTAGAAAGCAATAATATGCATGACCAGCTATTCTTTCTAAGACTTGGTCAAGAAAAGGCAATGAAAAGTGATCTTTTCTGGTGAGTGAATTTAGCTTTCGATAGTCAATACATACACGCCAGCCTGTGACTGTACGCATTGGGACTAATTCATTTTCTTTATTTTGTATTACAGTGACACCAGATTTCTTTGGAACTACTTGTGTAGGACTATCCCATTTACTATCAGATATAGGATAGATAATGTTTGCATGTAATAGTTTTAGTATTTCATTGTGAACTACCTCTTTCAAGTGTGGATTTAATCTTCTTTGCATTTGATGAGATGATTTAACATTTTCTTCTAAATATATACAATGAGTACACAGTAGTGGACTTATATCTTTTAGATCAGCTATTGTCCATCCAAGAACACTTTGATGATTTTTTAATATTCTTGTTAATTCTTTTTCTTGGCTTTTAGATAATTTTGATGATATGATTACATGATAATTTTTTTTTTTTTCAGAAAAACATATTTTAGATTAATTGGAAGTGGTTTTAAATCTGGTTTAAAGATCTTGACATTGGATTCTATAGATTTAGGCAACAGATTTTCACATTCTGGATTTCCTAAATTTTCTGATTCATTTTCAGATACAGATTTTACTGTGTTTAAATCTTTTTCCAGAAAAACCTTTTCAAAAAACTTCTGGGTTAATGTTTCAACACAATTTATTTCATGTACTTCACATTCTTCTCTAGGTTGTTTAGCACTATTGAAAACATTTAATTCCAAGGTTATATTTTCAAATGAAAGTTTCATGATTCCATTTCTACAATTAATCCAAGCATTTGATATAGCTAGGAATGGTCAACCTAGAATCAATGGTATATATGCAGATTCATAATAAATTGGTTCTGTGTCTATAACAATAAAATCTACAAGAAAATAGAATTGATCAACTTGGACAATAACATCTTCCACAATTCCTCGTGGAATTTTTATTGATCGGTCTGCTAATTGTAATGTGAAATTGGAAGATTTTAGTTCACTTAATCCTAATTGTGTATAGACTAAATATGACATTAAATTACAACTGGATCCAAGATCTAGCAGAGCTTCTTTGATTTGAAAATTTTCAATGATGCATGAGAATATAGGACTACCCGGATCTTTGTACTTAAGAAGAGTATCATGTTGTATTATAGTATTAACTTGTTCAGTTAGAAATGCTTTCTTTGGTAGATTTGTTCTTCTCTTTATTATGCAAAGATATTTTAAAAATTTATCATAAACTAGAACTCGTTTTATTGCATCCAACAAAGGAATGTTGATCTTGACTTGTTTGAACAGTTCAAAAATTTCAGATTGATTTTTTTCAGATGAAAGTTTCTTGATCCTTTGAGGAAAAGGTAAAGGAATAGGACATGATTGGTCTTTTTCATTTTGTATTTCTGATTGCTTTTTGACCAAAGGTTCAGATTCAAGTGTTCATTAACAGGAATTTCCTTCCGTATTTTCTTTGAAATTTTAGGTTTAATAGTTTTGTCAATTATTTTACCGCTTCTTAGTGTTGTGATTGCTTGTACTTGACTTGGAGAGGCTTCAAATGACACAACATTAATTTGATTTTGACTTTGTGGAGGTTTAGGTTTAGATGAAAACTTTCCTTTCTCTGGCATACTAGGAGACTGAGTTAACTTAGCTAGATGACTTTTAATATCTTCAATACTCTGAGAAGTTTGAACTTTAAAATCATTAAAAGCTTGAGTTGTTTGAGTGTTAAAATTCATTTGACTTTGACTAAATTGATTCATAATATCTTCTAGAGTTCTTCTTTGTAGGGGTTGATATGACTGATAACTTTGTTGATTTTGTGGTTGTGATGGACCTTATGTTTGATTTGTAGGTTGTGTATTTCTCCAACTAAAATTCGGATGATTTCTCCATCCTGGGTTGTAAGTTTCAGAATATGGATTTAAATAAGGCTTATTATTATAAGTTGGAATGTCATTAGATTGCTTAATTAACACTTCTTTAAATACAGATATAGTTGGACACTCTCCTACAGGATGTCCTAACAACGCACAAATTTCACAGATTTGACTAGTAGTTGATACAACAAATACTTGCTTAATTTTTTTCATCTCTAAATCTTCTAGTTTTCGAGATAAACTTGTCATTTTCGCTCTTAAATTATCATATTCTTTTAACACATATTTTCCTCTTTCGAATGTAGATGACTTAGTTTCTATTATGTTTGAAGAAGTTGAGTCTCACATCTGGGAACTTTCAGAAATAGTATCAAAAAATTAAAATGCTTTTTCAGGATTTTTACTCATAAATTTTTCCTGCACCATTATTTCAACAAATTTTCGCATTGCAGGTGGAACAACATTATAGAAAAAATCAACTAAGGTCCAATTTTCAAATACATGATGTGGATAGGCTTGGAGAAGATCTTTAAATCTTTCCCACATTAATAAAAAATTTCACCTTCTTTTACAGAAAAATTCATTATTTAACGTCTTAATGTATTGGTACGATATACAGGAAAAAACTTTTTAAAGACCTCAGCTTGTAAAACTTGCCAGTTTGTTATTGAATTGGTTCTTAAAGAGCTAAGCCATTGTTTTGCTTTATCTTTTAAAGAAAAAGGAAATAGTTTTAGTTGAACCATTTCAGAATTATCTTGCAATGTTCCACAGACTTTTTCAAATTCTTTCATATGAACATAAGAGTTTTCAGTTTCTAGACCATGGAACTGTGGTAATAATTGTATTGTTCCTGGCTTAATATTAAGATTCAGAGCATCTGTTAGAAAAGCAAAACAAGAAGGGACATTAGTTCTTGTAGGGTGTAGATATTCTCTTAATGGTCGAATATTTTGAACTACTTCTTGTTCTCTAGGTTGTTCTTCCCTAGGTACATTTCTAGCCATACTTAGTTTAAATGATTCTTATATAGACGAAGACGATGAAGATGAAGGAGATGACTAATTTACAGATCCTATGGATGAATGAACAGACATAAACTATTTAAAAAAACACACTTTATATACATATAATACAAATAAACAACTTTTGTATTTTATTTAATTTCAAATTACCGTAACTCCCTGGCAACGGCGTCAAAAATTTGATTCGCACTTTTTTTGTGATCAGATTAATATTATACACCAAAGTATAAGTGGTCAAATTATAATTTTCTCGATTTTAATTCCAAGTATCGATCCGACGAAGAGTTTTAATAATTTGAAAACGAAATAAAATAGTTAAGTTGCTAATTTGAATAGGATAACATGTGATAGCTTGTGATATGAGCTTAGATTGATAACTAGTCTAAGTAAACGTTTATGTGCAGATAGAGTAAGACAATAATAAAATGTATCCTTCAGTTCAATGATCTCATATGCGTTATATCGGTTAGATACTAAAAATGCTACCTAACAGCAATCAACTTCCATGTTACTGGCAAGTCAACTGGTAGGTTTGATGTATATAAACTATCACACAACAACTTCTTAGGTTAGCTGGTGGTATCCATAAAAATTGATTAATCCAAGCAAATCAGAAGGACAAGCCATTCATGAGGATTACTTGAATTATTCATTTGTCTTCATAATAGTAGGTGCATACATAATAAACCATAACACAACCATTTCTTAGGTCAACTGGTGGTATTAGTTATAACACAACAACTTCTTAGGTTAGCTGGTTATAGATGTGTCAATTGACTAATCCAAGCAAACTAGAAGGAGAAACCATTCATGAGGAATACTTGAATTATTCATTTGACTCTATCTGTGATATATATATATATATACCAGTTAAAAATCCTCAGCGTTCCGGTGGAGGATAAACCATACCGATAGAAATGTCGTTGTTGTTAGACTGATAATATTATCATTTATACCGGTTAAACGATCTGAGTAATCCAGAATGACAAGTCATTCACGAGGAATACTTAAGTCATTCATCTGATATATATATAAGTTAAACCCTAATAACCCAGAAGGACAAGCCATTCATGAGGATCATTTAGGTTTTGTACCATGCATCAGTTAACATCCTCAGCGTTCCGATAAAGGACAAACCATACCGATAGGAATGCCGTGGTTGTATTATCTGCAAGTTGATGATGCACTGATGACATACTTTCAGGCATAGCACCGAAAGTACGTATATCACTGTATCATGCATGAAGAATATAATACATAAATATATAAATATATAAAACATCAGCATTTCCAGAATTTAACCAGTATTATACATATGTTTACCTTTCACTAGAGGATATACGGAACTACTCACGCCCCATTGCTACAGACAAGCAAGGAGTGCAGGCAGTTTTTATTATAACTAGAATTAAAATACAAAATTTTAAAAGTCTTTCACAAGGAATAACTGAAACACAATCACCTTTATTATCAGTTATGACAAAAAGGTGATGACAGTTCAACTATCCGAATAGAAAGATACAACAGGAATGTAAAAGTACAAAGTTTGGACTGAAGTGCATCACGAACCGAATCATTTTTGCAACTTCTCTTTTTCTTTCTCTTTCTCTTTTCTCTTTTTCTTTTCTTTTCTTTTCTCTCTTGGATTTCTCTCTGGAGCTCTCTTGGTTCCAACCTCCTGAAGAATGAAAAAGTCATGGCTTTATATAGAGGAGAGGAAGTAGGAGCTGGAAAAATGAAGATAGCTGTCAAGAGTGACTGTTCAGACGCCACCACCACCGTCTTGACGGTGGAGTTTTGCTGGAATTTCCCACTTTGTATGCTGACTCCTCTTGTGTTGAAATTACACTTTGGCCTTTGTTCTTTTATGCTTTTATATATTGCTCCTTACATTATGTAGGAATTCTGCATTAAACTTGAAAGTTTTTAAACATAACACGCATCAAACCCTAATTACGCACAAACCCTACTTATCTTTAAGTACTATTTTTTAGTTATTTTATCACACTAATTCGACTTTATTAACTACTTGTATTTATATACTACTTAAGGTTAATCACACTTGGCCTGTGGTGTTTCAGCATTGCCCTTGTTGCCTTGGTATTGTTGAGTAATGACACGTGAAACACCGGGTGAATATGTGCGCCTTCTAGTAATTGCAACTTGTATGTGACAGGCCCAATCTGCTATAGAATCTGGTAGGGTCCATAAAAAAGGCGGGCTAGTTTCTGATGGACTCGTTTGAAGACTGTTTGCCGGTGGTATGGGAGTAGCTTCAAAAGTACCCATTCATCGACATCGAACGAAGTGTCCCTTCTCTTTTTATCTACCATCTGCTTCATTCTGTTCACCAATCTTTCTAAGTTAGCCTTCAGTTGCCATAGCTGTAAGATCTCGTTTTATAATTAAATAAATATAATATTACCTTAAGAATTCTCCTAAGATGAATAAAAAAATGATAGAAACTTAGAATAATTGTTAAAATATTGATTACGAAATTTAAGTTTCAAGCTTATTTGATTTTCGGAATAAATTAAGTTTTAGAGATGTTTAAATTTGAGAAGGGTGACTAAGTAATTTTATAAATATTCCTAGATCAAAATAAGGTTTCCATTGAATCAGGAATGTCAAAAAATAATGGAAGAGGTTATATGAGTTGTATTAGAAGTTTAGAACTATTCTAGAATTAAAACCTATTTTGAATAGGATTAGGGTGAAAAGGATTTGATATAGCCTTTGTATTTTGGATATAAATATTAACCCTAATGTCCGATTAACCTGAAATTTTGACAGTAGAAACTAGACTTCAAGTGCTACAAAAATGTGTTTAATGACAATTTCATTAAATAGCCTCTAACTAGGTCAACATCGAGTTAGAAGTCAAGTGCAGACTGTTACCCGTGCCCACTCGGAAATTCCCTATTTTTCAGCCTATAAATACCCTAGGGCCGTGATCTAAAGAGACATTACCTAATCTTCAACCCCAATAAACCTAGAAAAGTTTGAGGAAAAGAAAAGGAGGAAGAACGGGATAAATCTTGAAGATTTAAAATGGGGTAATCGCAACGAAACATATTAGGATCAAGATTGAAGAATTAAGGTAGGAGATTCTTCTTGAATTATTTCATTGAGACTTAGGATATTATATATGTATGTTTTCAATCCTCTTGATAATTATATGATAAATATGTATGAATTCTTGGTTTCTTTATCATTAGAACATGATCTTGAACAAAATACATGTTTGGGTTCAAAGAATACTTGTTCTTGAATTTCTAAAACCCTAGTTTTTCCAAAATACATGTTCTATTGTGAAATTCATATGGATTCTTGATTTCTAAATTCCTTTTCTTGATTACATCATGTTTTCATCTAATATTTGTTCTTGTTCCAAGAAATTATGATTTTTGCCTAAACCCTAGAATTTTGATATCGAAATTGTGAATATTTTCTTGAGATGATCTCTTGCATATTTTAATTCCTTTACTACTGTGGTATATTGAGAATTGTGCACTTGTGATACTTGAATTGTTAATGAAAAGTGTGATTGATTAAGATTATGATTGTTAAGAAAGTTATGGTTTCAACTTTTGTATGGTTTGGGTGTGATGGACTTGAATTGCCTTCGAGAGCTACCGTAGAGTGTTAGAGGTTAGTTTATTCCAATGGGGGTGAGATGATTGCCTAACACTTGTAGTGAATTATTGTTTATGAGAACAACCACTATTGTTCACGTAAGTTCGAGACTGAGGGATGATATATCTTTCCTGGGAAAGATTTGTCAATGCCGTGGGAGACGGTATATGTCCTTCCTAAAATGTTTGGGATTGTGTGGTTGTGATGGGTGAACGAGGTAATATCATTGTGTAGATTCCTGAGAAGCAACTAACATACATGAAAATATTGAATGATGTTACTGTCATTGATTTATTGTATTCCGTACACTTGAGATCATTACAACTACCATGGTTTTATTCTCAAAAATTTTTATATGTTATTTTCCAAAATAGACTTGCCATCTTTTATTGTTTTAAACCTTGTTGGGATTTGAGAGGGATTTTCTACGGGCTTTTGCTCACCCCCTACAACACACTTACAAATTTTGGCATATAAGAGGATGTCAATGTGGATGAGTAGATTGATTACGAGCCGTTGGAGGTTCAAGATGTGGATCCTACCTTAGAGGAATAGAGTTGATCTACTTTTGGTTTAGAGTTTGAGAGATTTTTATGAAACAATATTTTAGCTAGTTTTTATTATTCCGCTGCTAGATATTCTTGGTTTTGATTTGTAAGTTTGGAGAAGTTTTAATGTTCTATTGATTTTAGTATTTATTCATTGTCAAATGGATGAATGATGTATTACTTACTGGTTATTTTTAGTTGCTCTCATGGTTGAATGATTTGTAGATAGTAATGGCTTCCAGGGTGAATTTTGGGGCGTTACAGTAGTAGTTCCTCTCGGTTCATGAGTTGCTGATCAACTTCATGTACTGATGAAAGCTCGTCTTTGTACATCGGAATGGAGGGTGGCAATCTTTTGTACAACGTTTGAAAAGGGGTCATCCTTGTCGAAAGATGGTATGTCGTATTATACCAATATTCCGCCCAAGGTAAATAGCAGCTCCATTTTCGTGGCCACTGATGAACGAAGCACCGAAGATACTGTTTGACGTAGTGATTGATGACTTTCGTCTAACCATCCGTTTGTGGGTGGTATGTAGAACTAAGCTGTAATTTGGTGCTCGACATCTTGTAAAATTCTTTCCAGAAGTTACTGATGAAGATTGGGTCCCGATCACTAACAATTGATTTGGGCATGCCATGAATCTTGATGATGCCTTCCAAAAATTTTTCTGCTACAGTTTTTGTAGTAAAAGGATGGCTTAGAGTAAGGAAATGAGCAGTCTTCCTAAGTCTGTCAGCAACCATCATGATGGTGTCCTTTCCTTGCAAAATCGATAAGCCTTCAATAAAGTCTAAGGTGATGTCGTCCCATACTTGGCATGGAATTGGCAGTGGTTGAAGAAGCCTAGCTGGAGCTAATGTCTCGACTTTTATTTTCTGGTATACCTCGCATCCCTTGACGTAGTCTTGCACTGATCTATGCATCCCAGGCCAATAAAACTGTTGTCTCAATTTATTGAATGTGCGTAGGACGCTCGAATGACCCCCCATCTTGGTGTCATGCATTTCATGTAACAATTTGGCCCTTAAGGCTACATCGACTAGAACAAGGACCCTTCCTTTGTATAGTAATAGCCCTTGGTACCATGAATATGATCCTCCAGGTTGTTCCGTGGCCTCATGCCCTTTTGACTGAATGTAGTGGTCTTCTTTTGTAGCTTTTTTAATTTCCTCCCATAAGCTAACCTACGGAAAGAAAATATGGTGAAGAATGGGACTACCTTGTTTTCAAGAGAGAGCATCAGCTGCAGAGTTCTCATGGCCTGATTTGTATTTAATTTCATAATCATAGCCCAAGAGCTTAGCAACCCATTGTTGCTGCTCCGGAGTGCTATTCGTTGCTCAAGAAAATATTTGAGGCTACGTTGATTGGTCTGAATAAAAAATTACTGGCCTACAAGGTAAGGCCGCCAGGTGCGTATGGCTTCGATGATAGCCAACATCTCCTTAGTGTACGCCGACCAAAATTTCTTGGTCACTCCGAGGGCTCGACTCATGTATGCCATTGGTTTGCCTTGTTGAGACAGGACTGCTCCAATTCCTTCGCCAGATGCATCCGTTTCAATAGTGAAAGCATCGTTGAAGTTTGGCATAGCCAATATAGGAGTGGTCGTCATGGCCTGTTTGAGAGCAAGAAAGGCGGTTTTCAGCTTCCGCATGCCATCTGATTTGCCCATTTTTAAGTAGATTGGTGAGAGGTCGAGCTATAATCCCATAATTCTTGACGAACTTCTGGTAATATCTTGTCAAACCTAAAAACCCATGTAGTTCCGAAATGTTAGTAGGTCGAGGCCAAGCTATCATAGCATCAATTTTCTTTTTGTCCACTTTCACGCCCTGATTAGTGATGATGTGCCCCAAGTACTCCAACTCTTGCCGCCCAAATGCACATTTGCTAGCTTTGACAAAGAATCGGTGATGCCTCAATATTTCAAAGGTCTGCCTTACATGCACTAAGTGTTGATCCCAATCCGGACTATAGATCAAAATGTTGTCAAAGAAAACCAATATGAATTTTCGAAGATGATGACAAAAGATGGAGTTCATGATAGCTTGGAATGTGGAAGGTGCATTACATAAGCCAAATGGCATAACCAAGTATTCGTAATGAACATTATGTGTTCGGAAAGTAGTTTTATGGATATCATACGCTTGAACTCGTACTTGATGGTACGCCGCCCTTAGATCAAGCTTGGTAAAGTAAGAAGCACCGTAGAGCTCATCCAACATATCTTCCACAGTGGGAATCAGAAATCGGTCTTTAATGGTTGCAGCATTGAGCGCGCGATGATCTGTACAAAAGCGCCAATTCCCATCTTTCTTTTTTACCAGCAATACGGGTGATGAGAAGGGGCTAGTGCTGGGTCGAACAAGCCCTGATTGCAACATATCATGGACCTGTTTCTCGATCTTTTTTTTTTTGATAATGCGAGTACCTGTAAGGACGAACATTAATTGGCTCGGTTCCATCCTTAAGGGCAATGCCATGATCAACCTCCCGTGTTGGTGGTAAGCTTTAGGGCTCTGCAAACAATTCTGAGAATTCCTGCAATATCTCCCGCATGTTCGGGTGAATATCTCCCGCATGCTCGGGTGAATATCTCCTTTCGGTTCCGTATGGGCAACCTGTAAGCATAAAGCAAACAGAACATGGCTAGGACGAATTTCTTTAGTTAAATCTTCAATTGATGCCACTTGAATATTTTGTCCATCGATGCCTACCAATCTCTTGGTCTGGTTCTCCCACATGAATTCCATGGTTTACCGTTTCCAGTCACACACCACAGAGCCAAGTAACTCAAGCCATTGAATCCCCAGAACTATGTCCAACCCTGTGAGAGGTAAGGAATAAAGGGTTAAGGAAAAAATAGTGTCCCGTAAATCGATTTGTACCTCCTTAAACCTCCCTTGGCATCTTAGATTTTCTCCATTAACAACTCGGACTGTGAAGGTTACCGTAGGCACCACAGGTAGATGCAGCAGGTTGGCCATATGCTCACTAATAAAGTTGTGCGTTGACCCACTGTCTATGAGTACGATGACGTCATGGGAACCGATCCTGGCAGTTATCCGCATGGTCTTGAGCACTGTCCATCGTGTTAATGCATGTAGCGTAATTTTTGGTTCGGTGCGCTCCTCATCATTCTCTTTGGCTGGCTGTTCTTCGGTGTCATTATCATATAAAAGAGTGTCACTATCGTCGTAACCCTTCAACATAAGTATCCGTGGCCCTTGACATTTATGTCCTGCAGTAAAACGGTCATTACAATTAAAACATAAGTTCTGGGCTCTCCTCCGCTGCATTTCCTCCCAGGTGAGTCGCCGAATAGGATTGGGAGGGACTGGTGGTGCTGCTGCTGCTCAATTGGCTGGGGGAAGGGCTAGGGGAGTTCGCATTGATGGTGCAGGTCTGACAAGCCTTCTTTGTCTGGTAAGTTGATCATCTTTCATCCATGCTAATCCAATGGCTTCTTTTAAGGTCTGAGGCTTAAACATTCGGATGCCATCCAAAATGTCAGTTGGTCAGCCACCAATAAATGTTCCCACAAGAGCTTTCTGCGTCCAACCTCATACCCGATTGCCCAAGCACTCGAATTCCCGCTGGTAATCTCGTAAAGAACCATTCTGCCTTATCCTTGAAAGGGCTTCATCAAAATCTTTGCACTCCGAAGGCCTAAAGCGAGCCCAAAGTTTGTCTTCAAAATTTGCCCACGAGAGCACGTCCTTCTTCTTGGAACGTCCTGCGGATCCACTGCCACCACTGGTTGACCTCTCCTTCCAAGTGGTAGGAAGCCAAAGAAACTTTCTGGGCTTCGGGAGTATTTTGGAACTCAAAAAATTGGTTCACACGATTGAACCACTCTGTCGGATCATCTCCTGAGAATCGAGGAAATTCAAGCGTAGCTGTTTTGGATGATACAACAAGCCGTCCCCCATCGTGGCCTTCACGGTATTGATTACCATGGTTTGGAGGCTCCTGGTTTGTGAGCAGTACATCAGAGAGACGGACAAGAGTTTCTTCCAGATGACGAAGCCTCTTAGTCATGCCAAGCTCCATCCTGTGTAACCCATCTTGCACTCCACCAAGCCCTGCCTCCAGCTGTTCAGTACGTTCAATATTGGTTCCCATAAACAATCTGGCTCTGATGCCAATGATAGGTCCCAACACAGATGTTCAAAGGATATATTGATTTCTCTTCGGGTGAGAAAGTACCACACGGTTTGGATAATAAGATTTCTGATGATTTTTATTGATAACCTTGGGCTGCTTAAATAACCAAAGCCACGTATAGAAAACTCGAATCAAAAGGAGAACTGATTGCTACTACTTGAAATTCAAACACACGTAAAAACAGAACATAACTACGGAAATAAAAGTGCCGTACAACTTGTAACTACAAGAGACGCAGTCCACTCCAGCGTAACCTTCTCTTTCTTCACGTGCCCATAACCTCTGCTAAACTCTCGACTGCATGACCCAGTCCACTGCCAGCTTATCCCAAATATTTGGGATTCAGTTTATGGCTCCTAACAGAACGTCGTGGCTTATCAAAACTCCAATAAAGCTCCACATTTTTAAGAATGATGCTATGGTAACCAAATTTATGCACCAAATCCTAGCACCAAATGATGGAGGCTGTTAGATGGTGGGTTCCAATGACACCCACAACACATCTAATGAATATGATGTTGCTACATCATTTGGTATAAAAAATTTGATGCACAAATTTGATCACCATAACATTGCTGCTTTTTTAAAGACAGATTGTCACTTTTTTAAAGACAGATTGCCTTAACAACTTAAGTCTTAAATTTATTTTGTATAAATTATATTTTATCCTCATAATTTGGAATTTTACATTAAATTTTTGTATAGTTATAGTTAGATATTCTACATCCATCATCTTTACAGGTTTTGACTAATACTACCATTAAACTTCGTGTAAAATCAGATATCAAATGTGAGAAAAGTGAATTGACTTTATAATCATATGTATTGTATCTTTTCTTGTTTTTTCTCAAAAATAGTTTATGCTTTTTTTCTCTCTCTTATGTCCAATATCTTTTTCAATCAGAAAAAATTCTAGAGGAAGAAAATACTAAATATTTAAAAAATATAAAGATATAATTGTTTTGTTGCATTGCACTTCTCAATGATGTTGTAATATTCAAGAATTATAATATTATTATTTCATCACATTTATTTTTCATTCCTCTCATCAATCTGTTTAAAATTGTCATCTTTCTATGGTCTTAACATTTGAATATGATTAATTTGCTTTGATGGGTCAAACCCAAATAGCCCAATTTATGTGAGAAGTCCAACCCCAATTGAGGAGCCCAACCTCAAGAAAAATCCACCAAGCCCAATATAATCAAAGACCAATTAGACTCTTTGATTAGCCACGTCATCAAGGGGGAGAGCATGGGAAGTTCTATATGCACCACTGAAGGAAACGGTCCACTCTCACGTCATCTTTGATCGCATCTCATGGAGAGCTCCCCAACCTCCTCGCCCGTTGAGAAGAAATCGTGAGCTCTGCCAGAATAATCTTTTAGTTTCTGTAAAGTAGCCCCAATCTGTTAGGAGATTATTATAAATTGCACGCCCCATCAACACTTGAGGGGCATGACACTGATTGCCTGGCACCACACCTTCCTTGATTCTCTATTCTCCCTCGAAACTTGTATTCTCTATCTCCATACCCTTAAATTAATAAAGTATTCGACAACGAAAGTCATTCAAGAGTGGACGTAAGTTGAGTTGACCGAACTACTATAAATCTTGTCTCCTCCAGTTCTCTCTTTACTTTTACTGCATTTATTATTTACAGTTGACAGGTGATGCTCAAAATTATTTTTGTGCATCATCATGCTTAACATTTGAATACGATCTTCTTGTTCTGCCTTTTTCTATTGCTTTTTCAATTTTCGACTACTTTAAATTGAACAAGTCAAAATAACCTTGTTTAGAATGTACGGTAGTTCAAATCCTATCTAAAGAAGTATTGTTTTTTAATAAACTATTGATTCGTTAATTTAATATTTTACCTGGTTGAGTTATGTGGACCAATTTAATGAAGTCACATATGTTATGAGCAGACTTGGCTAAGAATATGTCAATGCAGCCATTTTGTTTTTGTAATTCATTTTTCTTGGACTTTGGGTTGAATCCAAATTGAGGTGCCCATTAGGTGTACTTGACCCGTTAATTATGACAAATTCTTTTTAGGATTTTTTATTTTTTTTGGTCAGGAAATTCTTTTAGGATTAGATATCCTCGCTTTGAGAAATACATATTACAACAGTGATACCATATGGTAAGGTGATGTAATATCATAAATTAATAATATTAAAACAAATATATAAATGGACCTTACAAAAATTAATAGCTAACATGTTATGTAAGTAAATAATTACTCACTCTTCTTGCATATAAGTCCAAACGAAGTTTACCTTCTCCATTTGAGGTTTTCTTATTAGTTGGTGATACCATATCGTCAGTGGTTACATGGTATCACTATTGTATCCAATATTTTGAAACTCTCACGTGATTATCATTTTCATCAAAAAAAAAAACCTGTGTCTAAACACTCTTACAAGTTTACAATTTTTGAGATATTATTATTGTTGGTATTGGTTGGTCATTCTTTTCCACATCTTCTCTTTTTTTTTCTCAAATTACTGTGTGAGCAAGTTGATATACTTGTTTTGTAGATCTAACGCTATGTTTGGTACGCAATAATGCCTTTAATTAGGAATGAAATGAGCTCGATAATGAAATAAAATATGTATTACCATGTCAATGTTTAGTAATTAATTGGGATTAAGCCTTTAGAATGGAATACACATTCCATTCCAACATTTAGATAAAATAATTTCAATTGAAATGAAATGAAATTTAACCAATTTTTTTTTTATCATAGAATTTTCAAATTAATTTAATATACACCCTTACAATGAGTACTCATATAAATTTTAAAAAACCCGACAAATTAAATTAAATTTGCAATCAATACACTAACAAATAGTTACATAACGAAAACATTTCCTGAAAAAAATCAACATCGATAATAGACATTCAATAAAAAAACTAGAAATACGTAAATTTCAATTTCATTTATAATTCTACCTTTATATTGTTCCATTGACCGAGCAAAGATACACACATCACTCTACATCTTCCTACATAATACTAATAAATTTTCAATCTAAATAAACATGTGCATACATTACCCCTTAACATTCTTCTAACAAATTCAGCCTGTTCGGTCCAATTCATGAACCAACACACACTTGAGGCTTTGTGCCCCTCACCCATGGAAAAGAAAAGTCAGGCAATTTCATCAACTCTTCATAAATCTGCTTCTTTAAGTCACGAACTACAACATCAACACCAATTGAAGGAGAAGAAGCACATTAGAAAAATTAATTGAATTTGAACATTTAGAAAAATAGTAAAAGAAAACCTAATCATTGTGTAGCAACAAAAACAACACAACATCCTCAAAAATCAACTCTACAATATATTATCAGCATACATGTTAACAATTGTACCATGCAACAAAATGCAATACCTTGACCACCCATGTTCTAGTGTTCCATGATTGAGAGATTGAAGGAACATAGAATAGATACTGGTGGTGTAAATCAACGTGGTGCAACTTTGTGATTTTGAGCAGATAAGATGAGCAGTGTGTGATTATTAGGATCTGAGCTACAGGGCTCATAAGAACAAGGATTGGTATTCTTGGGGGAATTAGGGGATTGACACAATGAAAATATAGTGGTTCACCAGTTCGGGAGCTCGGCTAGTTCATTCTTTAATGGAGACTCTTGCTCATTTTTCTTCTATTGATCATCCGAAAGGTTTACAAGACCGATTGTTTGTTACCAGGTTCCTCCCCTTCTTTTGGGGGTGTTACATAGTATTTATAGGGATGTCCCTAGTTCTACGGGATTTGCACCGAGATCCCTGCCATTATCCGAGGAACTCTCCTTGATTTTAGGAGAGGATCTCTGCTGGTTAAGGATTTTGTGCCTCGAATATGGCTCTCTGCCACCTGTAAGATTTCTGTTGTCATTCACCTGTTCCCTTATCATTTCTGATGTTGTCATGTCTGGGGTGAGCTTTACCTTTGATCCTCTGAGCTCTACGAGTCATCCCTGATCTTTTGTTCTGACCTGCTTGTCTGACCTTTGCGCCTGAGCTCACACTTGAAAATTATTCTGAGTATCATTAATTGCCCCCAGCCCTTAGCCCAAGTGAACTTGGGTAGGGGCTGAGCTAAGGCTTAATTAAGGCAGACCTCCAAGCACAAACCTCGATTTACGTGCAAATAGATTTTTGACAGTTTCAAGTAATCATTTTACTTCCTAGTTTTTTGTGCACGTTCTCCACTTTGTACTGTTAGCTTTAAATGCCTTCAAATTGAGGGGGAGCGGCTCATTCCATCCTTTGAACTCCCTCTCTACACTTTTTCCTCTCTTCTTCCTACAACTTTCAGACTTTCGATTCTGCTGGTGCTGCTAGGGTTTCACTGAGAAATTGACTTTTCTTGATTCAATCCGTGGTTTCAACGAGATTTGCTCTTTGCCCTCGATTATAGCTTTGGCCTACTATTCCCTCTCTCCTAGGTACGCTTCTTGCCCTCTATTTATCTCATCGTTCTGGATCCCTCAGACTTGAGGTGGTTTCTATATTTTTGGACCTTTTGATTCTATTATTTTAGAAACCGAGGTTGATCTCTGTCTCGTATTCCCCTTTTCTTAGACCTTTATTTGACAGCTAGAGTCTTCCTTATTGGTAGTTGCTGTGTTGCTCCCCAAACCCTTAGGGAGTGTTTCGCAAATATTCCTCCTTTTTATCGTACCTTTAGACTTCCTTTTTCTTGTCCCACCATGTCTGCCTCTTCTGAAGCTACCCCTTCCTCTGTCTCCCTCCTAGGGGATATGATTGCTGAGGATAACTCCAATTTAGGTGAGATAGGTGAGGAAATTGATAAATTTTCTGGTGTTGATTCTGTTGAAGCCGAGGGAAACACTGAGGGAACTTCTCCATCAGCCTCCCCTGCGCCCAAAAATTCTAGTAAAGGCAAGGCTAAGGTGAGTGGAGTTGGCGTCTCAGGTAGTGCTAAGGGCGCAGGGGCTGCCTTTAGAGCTGCAGAGCTCATGGGCCCCAGTGATGTTTACCCATCTCTTATGAAGGTTCTTAGTGCTTGCTTGGTTTTCCTCCAGGAGTTCAGTTCTGGTGTCCAGATAAATTTACCCCATATGTCTCCCAGGTCCATAAAAATGTTTGCTTCTTTATTGCTGTCTTTGAGAATGGTCTGCGTTTTCCCATTCACCCTTTTATCAAGAGTGTTTTACAACATTTCAACATTTGCCCTGCCCAGCTGTCTCCTAACTTCTGGGGTGTCCTTGGTGGGTCTCCTAGTTTTCTTCAAAAAACATAAGCTTGGGTTCCCCATTGTTTCCTTACTCATGGAGCTTTTCAATGTTAAGTTCACTTCCTCTGAGGGGTTTTTGTACATCTCTAAACGAACCAATGCCAAACAGATTATTTCTAACCTCCCGAGCTCCCACAAAGGTTGGAGAAAATTTTCTTCTTCGTGTGGGGAGAACACTGGGAGTACAATCTGGTAGATAAGACAGACACTCTCCCAATCCCTAGAGCCTGATCTGCTCCTGATAACCTGGGTAAGTCCTTGCTCAAACTAACCAAGCTCAGATTTGGAGACCCTTCCTGACTTTGTCCTGTCTTATGTTGTTTCTTAGGTGTTCGACCTGAGCTTAGTGCTGAGGACGAGCGGGTCCTGCTGAGATTGGAGAAGTGTGACCCATAAAAATACTTTGAGCTTATCAAGCCTTGGGTTCTAGTAAGGGAAGGGTTCAGCCTTCCGGAGGTAACAATAGAAGCCCCAATCCCACTCTCCATTATTAAAGTTGAGGAGGTAGCAGGTGACGCTTCTTTCCATCTTTGCCCTTGCTCTTTTACCTTTGCCTCCTTTCTCATTCTCTTCTTATGTTGGTTCTACCTTGAGTTTCCAGGTTCTTCCTCAATAGAGCCCACCGCGAAAGATCGTACTACCAAACTATCTTTGATGAGGAGTGAAAACAAATGCAAGGTTGAGGTCGGGTCAGGGAGTGACTCAGCCTCCAAAGTTTCAAGACTGAAGGTGCCCCCCGCTTCAACTCAATCGACCCAGGTAGGGCCCCTACCTTCCTTGGACTCCCCAAAGGTTGCGCAAACCTCTCTCTCCCAAAAGACTAGGCTGCCTCCTTCTAGTGGGGCTCCTGAGTAAGGTTTTATCCCAACCTCTCCTTCTTCACTAGAGGTTGAGAGAGCTCTAGAGATAGTTTCTCGCATTCTGCCAAGATCTATTTCCCCTTGTCCCACTGAGGGACCATCTCTGAAACCTTCAAAGATCTACAAGAGTGAAAAAGGGGTGAGTGTTGAGGCAAGTTCAAGCTCTTTGATTGATAACATAAAACGAGCTATAGAGGCTATTGCTTCTATTCTCCCAGAGTCTGACATTTAGCAGGTCTCCACTATGCCTCTTGGGAGTTCCATATCCACTGCCCTCTTTGCTGCTACTTCCGTAAGCTTTGCTATATATGTATATGTTTTTATCCTACAATATTTAATCGTTCTGATCTAAGCTTCTCCTGGGTTGTGCTCGCTCTCAGATGGCCATCCATGTTAGTGGGTTGCTGAAAAGGATCCAGGCTATAGAAGGTTCTGTCTAAGCTTCCAGGGCTTTTTAGCTTAAAGTTACAGAGTTGTCCTTTGAAAATAGTGACCTCAAGGCCCAGGTCCAGGATTTACAAGAGCAAGTGGAGAGACAGACTTCCCTAAATAGGGACTTGGAAGCCGAGAAGGAGAGGATTGAGAATGAGGGTAGGAGTTGCTAGGAAGAGGGCAAAAAGACTAAGGAGGAGCTCAGGAAGATCTTTGGGGAGCTCAGGAAGAAAACAGATGTATGGCTTAAAGTCAGTCAGGAGTCCCTTGATGCTTTAAGCTCTTACCAAAATATGAAGAGGGAATATGACCTCCTTGCTGAGACGAATGACGCTCTTTGGGCCGAGCTCAAGGTGGAGAGAGCAGTAGGTAAGGAGAAAGACAACTTGATTGCCAAGTTAGCCGACAACGTCACTACTCAGTGGGCTTCTGGGTGGCTCGCCTTTCAAGACAGAGCTGAAGAGTTCTACCTGGACAGGATTTCAACTTTAATCCCCCCACTGAGGAGAAGACTGAAGCAGTCGACTCTGAGATTAGCACCATACCTCCTCCTGCTTCTGAGGTTGCCCATTTCTCCGCCGATCTCATCTCCAAAGCTCTGGCTCTAAACTCACCATCAGCAGAGGTCAATGTCCCTGCCTCAGAGATTCCTGAGATTTCTCTTCCCCTACCTTCTTCAGGGCTTACAGAGACTCCGATTTCTGAGCTTCCAACCCCTTCTCTCTTAGAGGCTTCAATGGAGGATTTGCCAGTTACTTCTTCTACTAAGCTTCCAGGCTCCCCTCTTGCTCCTGCTGCTGGGACTTCAGCTACTGAACTGTAGAATCCCCCAACTACTCTTTCTTCAAAAACTTAGGGCTTTTAAAATGAGAAAAATTTGTAACTTCTGAGCTCATTATGATTCATAATCTTGAAATGCAACTTTGAAATGTAACTCTTTTCTATTTTGAAATGCACAACTGATTCACCGCTTCTCTGCACCATAGTTATAGTGCTGATCCATTAAACTTTTGCCTTTCTTTTGCCTTTGAGTTGTTGCCCCCACTGCGTGTTGTTTTACTTTATCCTTCCCTTGCCCCTTACTTTGAGGAGTACTGAGTTCTTCTTAAAGCAAATTTATTGAAACTAGGAGCCTAAACGAGCTACTGCCTTATTGAGTTCCTTTCAAAGGTGGGGAACTGAGGTCTTACCTTTGGGTAGTTCTATACTTGTGTTTGTTGGATTTGACGAAGTAAGTATCTTGATGTTGAGGTCCATTATAAGTGCATCTATGAGGGCTTTGACTGAGGACGAGCTCGACAAATACCAATCCTATTTTAGCCAGTACACCAAGAAAGGTCTTGAAACAACTGACCTTATAGAGATATTTCTGGAGGTTATGCAGCCATACGAGCTAGACTTGATCCGCAGACATCGGAGAAGTAGGGAGCTTCCCTGAAAGGTCCATCCAGCCATAGGAGCTGACCTCAGCCTATAGGCATCTGAGAAGTAAGGAGCTCATAAAGTCTATCAAAATTGCCGAGTTCTATTATGAACTTGAAGTTGAGCTCCTAAGTTATGCTGCAGCTTATTGTACTGGACTTCTGTTGGATCACCGAGGGCTGCTAATGCTAGAGATGGATGAGGAGTATCAAGGAAATGTTGAGACTACTGGGTTCGAGCTCTTCTGGATGTTGACTTGCGTGAACATCCAACCTGGGCTTTCTGAGCGAAATAGCATGGTGGTTATACAGTTGCGGGTTGCCTATTTTTTTTTACTTGCTTGCCCAACTACTTTTCAAAAAGTGTAACCACCTTCTTAAATCGAAAAATCCAAAGGTCCGCCGACTTTGGTTCTTGCGCGTTCTTTGATTACATTAAAGCTTGGTGTCCTTACGGTTTTGCTATATCTTCTTGGATTCTCCTTGTTCTCGGGGTCTCTTCTCAAATCTTGAAGATTTATCATTCTTCTATTTTTTCTTCCCCTTACCTTCTCTGAATCTTTTGATGGCTGCCCCAATCTCGCCCCTGTTCAAGGAACGAACCTCCTTTAGAATTGAGTGGGAGTGACAGACTTGCTACTTAGTTCCTTTGTCAATATCACCCTCGAATTTGGATGGAATAAAGAAGAAATTCTTTCTTGACTTGGAATTGACTCTTCGGGCCCCAACCTCTGATGAGCCCTGCAATTTTCTTCCTCGAGGAGAGACTTATTTCTTTGAAGGGGCTTTGGATATGGGGCTATGTCTACCCATTCACCCCGCTGTTGGTTATATCTTGGCTCTTTGCGTCTTGTGTCCTTCTCGTCTCTCTCCCAAGGGCTGGGCCACCATGATCAGCTTCTTCCTATTTTGGCGCTTGTGGGGTGATGACAAGTTTCCCACTGTAGGAGAATTCTTTTACTTTTTCAACCTTGAAGAGGATGAGGTCCCCTGTTTTATCTGTTTTTGATGGAGGCGCTTCAAGCTGCACCGTCTAGTGCTTGACCTTCCTTTTCTTCCTGAGTGGGGGACTCAACGCTTCCTTTATGTTTCTGGGGACTCTTGGAGGTCCATTGAGCTGCATTATAGAGAGTAGAGGGTTCCAGGGTCCTGGAAGAAGCTATTCTTACCAGGTAAATATCTTGACTGCCTTTGCTATTTAGGTCCCCTGATGTCGTTTCCTAATCGAAAGGTTTGCTTTGGTTGGTAGGTCCCCCTGAATTGGACTTATTGGAGGATATGCAAATCGAACAGATGATCGATGTTGAGCTTGTGTCCTACTCTAAGCTGATGACACCAGACAATATATTTATGTTTAGCGCTGCAAGAGCTGCTATGGACTTTGTTTCTTACCCAGATTCTGCTAATTCCTATCCTTCCGAATTTGATGAGGATGAGGATGTTGGTACATCTTCCAAGAAATGCAAGAGGAGTGGCTCTGCCAGTGACTCTTCTTCATCCTCATCTGGATCTTCCCTGACAACAATTCTGTTCTCTTTATCAGGGCAGAAACTTATAAATCTTCTAACAGAAGCACAGAAGGAGAGGGATGAGCTAAAAGAAGAGAATGTCCGCCTAAAGGATGAGGTTGCTGAGCTTTGGAGACGCCTCAAGGGCGATTAAGAGCTGAATGGTCCTTGTAATCTTTTTGCTTCTTTTATTGTATTGCTACTGGATTTTTGAGCCTTTGCTTTATTTGATGATTAAAGTCTCCTCTGTCGATTGTTAAGCTTGTGGTTTGCTTTGAATTTTGTCGTATGCTTCTACCCTTGAGTTACAGAGCTCATTTTCATGAGCTGGAAAGTTCTTTGTGAGCTACTGAACTCCTTTTTATGAACTGGAGAGTTCATCGTGAGCTATTGAGCTCTTTTTATGAACTGAAGGGTTCATCGTGAGCTATTAAGCTCTTTTTATGAACTGAAGAGCTCATCGTGTGCTATTGAGCTCTTTTTATGAACTGATGGATTCACTATGAGCTATTGAGCTATTTTTATGAATTGAAGAGTTCATCGTGAGCTATTGAGCTCTTTTTATGAACTGAAGGGTTCATCGTGAGCTATTGAGCTCTTTTTATGAAGTGAAGGGTTCATTGTGAGCTATTGAGCTCTTTTTATGAATTAAAGGGTTCATCGTGAGCTATTGAGCTCTTTTTAAGTAATCTCATAGGGATGAACCAAAGACTTGCAGTTTTATTGAGAATAATCAAATTACAAAATTGGCTTACTAAAAAAATCTCTTGAGATGTTCTGCATTCCAAGAGTGGGGCAGGATTTTTCGTTCCTCCGTTTGTAACTCATAGTTCCCTGGTCTGACCACCCGTGAGATGATATAGGGACCTTCCCATTAGGCCCCAGCTTCCTATGAGTGGGGTCCTTTCTTGCTAACATGAGTTTTCTAAGTACCAAGTCACCCACCTTGAAGCTCTTGTGTTTGACATTTCTATTGTAGTACCTTGCTATCTTCCTTTGGTAACCCCTGATACGATGCAGAGCTGCCTCTCTCTTTTCTTCTAAAAGATCCAAGCTCAATAGAAGTGACTCATCATTGCGCTCATGGTCTACAAATTTAGTCTTGGGGGATGGAAGTCCAACCTCGATAGGCACCACTACTTCAGTTTCGAAGGCCAAGGCAAACGGTGTTTTTTGAGTAGCTGACCTGGCAGTTGTTCTGTAGGCCCATAACACTTTTGGGAGGTGTTCCACCCATTTACCCTTTAGATCTTCCAGCTTGGTTTTCAGGGCTACTTTTATGGTCTTGATGGTGACCTCCGCTTGTCCGTTAGATTGAGGATGAGCTGGGGCTGAGAAGTAATTCTTAATTCCGAGCTCAGCACAGAAGTTTTTGAACTTTGGATTGTCGAATTGCTTCCCATTGTTAGAGA
This sequence comes from Ilex paraguariensis, assembly GCA_963454935.2. Lineage (NCBI taxonomy): Eukaryota > Viridiplantae > Streptophyta > Magnoliopsida > Aquifoliales > Aquifoliaceae > Ilex > Ilex paraguariensis. Next base: position 3,707 of record CAUOFW020003207.1, on the reverse strand, counting down.
TGATTACCCTGGGAATACCAAATCTCCAGATTATGGATTTCCAAGTAAAGTTCTGGACTCTTTGTTTAGTAATCATTGGCAAAGGCTCTACCTCCGCCCATTTGGTGAAATAGTCTACTCCGATGATGGCGAACTTACACTATCCCACACTGGTAGGAAGGGGTCCAAGTATGTCCAGACCCCATTGCTGGAAAGGCCATGGGCTTACCACCGAGGTTAAGAGCTCTGGTGGGCAATGGGAGATGTTGGCGTGCACTTGGTAGACCTTGCACCTTTTGACCAAATCTGAAGTATCCTTGAGCATTGTAGGCTAGTATTACCACTGTCTTAACGTCTTTCCTTCTAGAGCTTGAGCTCCAATGTGGTTGTCGCAGACTCCCTCATGGATTTCTCTGAGTATGTAATTGGCATGTTCGTCCCCCACGCATTTGAGAAGAGGTACTGAAAAACCTTGCTTGTATAAGTTTCCCTGCAAAATAGAGAACCTGGCTGACCTGGTTCTTAGCTTTGCAGCTTCTTTGGGATCTTTTGGCAAAGTTCCATACTGAAGATATCCTAGGATGGGGTCCATCTAGCTTGGTCGGGCTTGTACAGGTAGCACTTCTTCATCCTTAATGCACACGGACGGTTCTGCTAGGTGCTTCACTAGAATTAACCTGTCCAAGCTTTCCTGTGAAGCTATTGCTAACCTCGCCAAGGCATCTGCTCATGAGTTCTCAGCTCTTGGGACATGTCTAATCTTAACTTGCATGAACTTCTTGATCAATTCCTGTACCTTTCTGAGATTAAGGACCATTTTCTCGCCTTTAGCTTCATAAGTCTCCTCTATCTGTTTACTACCAGCTGGGAATCACTATAGATCTCTAATTGCTCTACCTCCATCGAGTGGGCAAGATTGAGTCCAACAATGACAGCTTTATACTCTGCCTCGTTGTTTGAAGCTTTAAACCCAAATTTGAGGGCATATTCGACGTCTATTCCATCTGGAGAGGTCAGTATCAGGCTTGCACCGCTTCCTTGAGCGTTGGAAGCTCCATCTACAGAAAGCTTCCATGTGGGGAGGTTTGGCACTAGCTGCGTTGCTTCCATAGGTGCTGGTGTTGTGAATTTCACGATGAAATCTGTCAGAATTTGTCCTTTGATCGCAGTTCTAGGCTTGAATCTGATGTCAAACTCGCTGATCTCTATGACCCACTTTATCAGCCTCCCCGAAGACTCTGGTTTATGCAACACTTACTTCATTGGCTGTTCTGTTGGGACTTGGATAGTATGAACCTGAAAATATGGTCTAAGTCTTCTGGCTATAGTCACCAACGCTAAAGCAAGCTTTTACATTTTTGGGTACCTCTCCTCTGCCCCCTTAGAGCTCTGTTGCAGTAATAGATTGGTTGCTGAGACCTGTCTCACTCCCTCACTAGTGCTGTACTAGTTGAGAAATCTGAAAGAGCTAGATATAGGGTTAGTACTTCCCCTTCCAAGGGGCTTACCAGAACGGGCGGGGAGCTCAGGTAGGCCTTCAAAGTGTTGAATGCTTCTTCACACCGGGTATCCCACTAGAATGCCTTTTTTAGGACTTGAAAGAAGGGCTGTCACTTATCGCTTGATCTGGAGATAAAACGACTTAAGGCAGCTATTCTCCCAGTCAAGTATTGGATCTCCCTTACACTAGAAGGTGATTGCATGTCCAGGACAACCTTGACCTTTTCTAGGTTAGCCTTAATCCCTCTACTGTTGACTATAAAGCCCAAAAAAATCTCTGCAGACACACTGAAGGCATATTTCGCGGGGTTGAGTTTCATCTTGTATTCCTTAAGGGCTCGGAACGATTCTGCTAGATGCACAATGTGGAGTTCTACCTTTAGTGATTTTGCCAACATATCGTCGATGTAGACCTCCATGGATGTTCCAATTTGCTTTTGGAACATTCGATTGACAAGACACTGGTAGGTGGTTCCTGTGTTCTTTAACCAAAAGGCATGACCTGATAATAGTATGTTCCCTGCTTAGTCACAAAAGAGGTCTTCTCCTGGTCAGTTGGATCCATCCTGATCTGATTGTAGCCTGAGAAGGTGTCCATGAAGCTGAGGAGCTCGTGTCCAGCAGTGACATCAACTATTAAGTCAATCTGAGGCAAGGAAAAACTGTCCTTGGGGCATACCCGATTGAGATCAGTGAAGTCAATACCGAGCCACCACTTGCCATTGGTCTTCTTAAAAAGGACCACATTGGCTAACCAAGTAGGGTAATCTACTTCCCTGATGGCTTTGGCGTGGAAAAACTTGTTGACCTCCTCATTAATTGCCTTCTAACATTATGGGGCAAAGCTTCCTCGTTTTTGCTTAACAGGTTTGCAGGTGGGATTCACACTTAACTTGTGTGTGATAATTGAGGAGTTAATCCCTTCCATGTCTTCTTGCTTCTAGGCGAATACTCCCATGTTTACCCTTAGAAATTGGATGAGAAGGTCCTTTATTTCCTTGCTTAGTTTTGACCCAACATAAACAAGGTACTTCGGCTCCTCATCAAGTTGAATGGGCTCTAGTTCCTCCGATGACGTTGACCTAATGTCTAGCTCGCCTCTTATGTTGAGCTCATCTAATTGGATACTTTCAACTTCTTGCTGCTTCATAGAGGTCATGTAGCACTCCCTTGCTACATGTTGGTCTCCTCGGACCACTCCAACTCCATTATCTGTTGAAAACTTCATAACTAAGTGATAGGTAGGGGGGATAGCCCTTATTGCATTGAGGGAAGGTCTTCCTAGTAGCATATTGTATGCTGAAGGCGTCTCAACCACCAAGAATCTAACTACAGTGGTGGCTTAGCAAGGAAGATCTCCCATAGTGAGCACGAGCTGGATTGAGCCCAGGGGCAATACCCTCTCCCCTGCGAACCCCATCAAGTGAGCACTGACTGACTCCAGTTTTTCCTTGCCTATGCCCATTTTGTCAAACGCAGAGGCGAATATGATATCTGCAGAGCTCCCATTGTCAATTAGAACTCGGTGAATAGTTTTGTTAGCCACGACAGCCCTTACCACTAGTGGTCGTCACGGGGGTGCTGGTAGCTTTTCTGTGTTGAATTCTGAAAAGGTGATAGCCGTGTCGAGTTGAGGTGCCTTAGACACAGTGTGCATTTTTCAATGCTTTGCCAGTTCTGATTCTACGCAGGTGAGCCTTCCTGGCCGAACTAGACTCTCCTCCTCCTGCGAATCCTCCAGATAATACTTTAATTTCCCCCAGGTTGCTGATGTTACACAGGAGCCTGCTGCTGAGGCGACGGAGGTGGAGGAGCTCGATTTTTATTATCCTAAGCTATATAGCAGTGCAACTGCCCTCGCTGGATTAGAAACTCAATCTCTTTCTTCAATTGGATACAATCATCAATCTGATGACCATGATCTCTGTGGTATTCATAATACTTCGAGGGATCTCTTTTCGTTGGGTCTGCTTTCATCCGAGGTGGCCACCTCAGAAATTTCTCGTTCTGCACCTCATATAAGATCTGAGATATCGTTACGGTGAGAGGAGAGAGTTGTCGAGGTGCGTACCTCGACTGTAATTCTGGCTATGGCAGACCTAAGCGATCTTTGACGTCTCCCTCATTTAGGGGGAGCGATCTTTGTTCTTCTTGAAGACCTATCACGTGCTCTTTTTCTCCTGGGACTTCGGTCCCTTTTCTTTTCTTCTTTCCCTTTGTCTTTTTGC
>CAUOFW020003206.1:12500-39185 GCA_963454935.2 Ilex paraguariensis | reverse complement strand
TTCCCTTTCTGCAATGGCATGGTAGGCAATCATTCTTTCATCATTTGCTGAATACTCCCCTATTATCTGATTCACCACCAATTATGAATCATAGAATATTTGAAACTTATTGCCCCCAGCTCGGCTGCCAGTCTTACTCCAACTATCAAGGCTTCATACTGTGCTTCGTTGTTTGAGGCTTCAAATCCGAGCCTGAAGGCTTTCTCTAAAGTACATCCTTCTGGGCTTACTAGAACAATGCTGATGCCAACACCCTTTTGATTTGAGGATCCATCGATGAATAGTGTCCAACTGTTGTCGAGCTCCCCTTCTCGGTTGCAAGAAGTCTCTTCAGTTTGCGCGCTGAGATATCCTTAGGTAGAAATTCTGTGATGAAGTCTGCCATAACCTGACCCTTTATTGCTTTCCTTGGTTCGAATTGAACGTCAAACTCCCTTAACTCCACTACCCATTTAGCAACACGTCCCAACAAATCGGCTTTATGGAAGAGTGATTTAGCAGTTGATCAGTAAGTACTGTGATTTGATGGTCTTGGAAGTAATTCCTGAGCTTCCTAGCCGAGCTAATCAGTGCTAGGGCAAGTTTTTTCAACGGAGTATACCTTAATTCTGCATCCAAGAGCATCTTGCTCACATAGAAGACTGGTTTTATCTTTCACAATCATTCCATCAATGCTCCACTTATAGCGTGCTCTGATATAGCCAGGTAGAGGTAAAGTCCTTCCGGGTGTCGGGTTGATAGAATGATAGAACGGTGGAGACGCTAAGTATGCTTTTCAGATTTACAAATGTTTCCTCACACTTCTGACTTCAGAGTGCTCCATTCTTTCTTTTGATTGACTGAAAGAAGGGTCCACATTTATCAGATGCACGGGATATAAATCTCCCAAGTGCTACTGCCATTTCTGTTAGCCTCTGCACCTCTTTTACAGTTCGAGGGGATTTCAATTCGACAATAGCCATCACTTGCTCGAGATTCACCTCTATTCCTTGGTGAGTAACGAGAAATTCCAAGAATTTTTCCAAACCTACCCCAAATGCGCATTTGGAAGCGTTTAATTTCATGTTGTACTTCCGTAGAACTTCAAATGTGTTTTTGAGATCGGCACAGTGGTTTGCTGCCTTCTGACTTTTCACCACCATGTCATCAATGTAAACTTCAATCGTATTGCCAATCATATGGGAAAACATTTTATTGGCCAACCTCTGATATGTTGCCCCAGGATTCTTCAACCCAAATGGCATTACTTTGTAGCAGTACGTTCCATTCAGTGTTATGAAGGCAATCTTTTCTTGATCTTCCTCTGCTAGGGGGATCTGATGGTATCCCCTGTAGGCGTCCAAGAAGCTCTGCTCGTGTCCAGCAATCGCATCTACCAACTGATCTATCTTCGGTAAGGGAAAGTTATCCTTTGGACATGCTTTGTTTAGGTCGGTAAAGTCAACACAGACCCTCCACTTCTCATTTTTCTTCTTTACTACAATAGTGTTTGACAGCCAGGTCAGGTACTGTACTTCTCTGATTGCTCGAGATTCCAATAAATGCACGACCTCCTCCTTCACTGCCTCCTGTTGTTGAGGCGCTGACCTCCTTAATTTTTGTCTGATTGGCTTGAAGCTCAGGTCAATGTTCAATTAATGATATGCTACTTCGGTCGGTACGTCGGGCATATCAGCAGTGCTCTATGCGAAAACGTCGGCATGTTCACGTAAAAGATTGGTGAGCTCGATTTTTTGCTCGGGACTCAGAGCAATTCCTAACAAAAAGTATTTTTCGGGGTCCCCATCCTTGTCTAAAGGTACTTTAGCCAAGTCTTCAACGGTTCGGTTTGTAGCTTCTTTTTCGGTGCCTAAAGGTACTTTAGGGCCTTCATCGTCAGCTCGATCGAGTGGTTTAACCGAGCTGTAAAAGGTTAATTACTATTTACCTCCTCGGATATTGAATTCTCGCGAGCTTCAATCCCTTCTCTGGTTTTGACCGAGGCTAACAAGCAAGTTTTGACATTGACTTGGTCTCCTCGAATATTGACTATTCACGTTTTGACATTGACTTTGATGGTACGTTGAGGGAACCGCCTTCATTGCGTGTAGCCAGGACCTCCTTATTATCGCATTATATGTCGAGACTGTATCCACTACCAGAAACTCGGTCATGATGCAAACTGGTCCTGTCTTTACAGGCAATGTGATCTTCCCCTAGGAAGTACTGTTTTTCCACTAAAGCCAATAAGTAGAGTATTTTAAGATCCTTCTTCTTAAGTCCAAGTTTCTCAAATAGATCCAAATACATGATCTCTGATGAACTTCTCGGATCAATCAGTACCTTTTTTACATCAAAATTCGCAATCCAAAGTGTAACGACTAAGGCGTCATTGTGCGGTTGATGAACTCCGGTCGAGTCCTGCTCGGTAAAGCAGATTGCTTCAGCTGATTCCTCTATCTTGATTCTTTTGTTGGTCACGTCCGGGGTCATCCGCAACTCAAACACCTCTCTCTCATTAGCAGCTTTTTGGATGTAAGCCCGAGCAGAATTATTTGTGGACATTAGTGGGGTGGTAGCAGCGTGGATCACGTTAATCACTCCTGCTAGAGTGTTGTGATCTCCATTTGGTTCGATTCTCCCCTCTTTGGTCTTTTGCTCACTTTCAATGAACTTTGTAAGATGTCCAGCCTGGACTAACTCCTCTAGGTGCTGCTTGAGAGATCGACAATTCTTAGTCATGTGGCCTATATCCCTGTGATATGAGCACCTAAAGTTTGGATTCCTTTTAGATGGATCACCTATTAGTTCGTTCGGCCACTTGAAGAACGATTTTCCTTTGATCTGACTTAGAACCTTATAAATTGGTTCTTTGAACAATGTATTTACCCCTAGAAAAGGGGACTTCTGGGGATATCCATCATTCTCAAACTTCCTCCCTCCCTCTCTGTTCGGTTCGATTTGTTTTTTTACCAAACTATCTCCTGCTCAGATGCTCCTTAATCACTTCCCTGGATAAATTGTCATCAACCTTGGCATACTTTTCAATCCTTGCTATCAATTCTTCCAGGTCAGTAGCAGGTCTCCTCGTGAGCGAATGGTATAGAGGGTTTTCTTTCAACAAATCGATCTTAAAGGATGCAACTGCAATCTCCGGATTGCACCCAAAGACTTCATTTATAGTTTCCCAATAGCGATGCGCATACTCTCGCAAGCTTTCATTACTCTTCTTTTTCAGCATCAGTAGAGCCCCAACATCCTTTGGTTGTTTACTGCTTATGATGAATCGAGCTGTGAATTGCTCGGCTAACTAGGACCACCCGTCAATCGTTCATTTTGGTGAGCTGTCGAACCACTTCATGGCAGATTCCCTAAGACTGCTAGGGAAGATAGTGCAAAGCAGTGACTTGTTTCTTCGATGAATGGTCATTAGTTGTCAAAAGTGCCTGATATGTGAGGCTGGGTTGGTTTTGCCGTCGTACAACTTGAAGTTCAGGACGGTAAACTTGCTCAGGATTCGTGCCCTTTCGACCCAGGCAGTGAATAGGGATGACTCCAAACCGTCTCCGTACTCCCCTGTTGTTTTTCTAGCTAGGTCCATAGCCGACCTCTGTTCTTGTCTCTTTAAGCAAATGTTAAGCTCTTCGTTGATATACTACTTCCACGTATCCTCCTCCTGGATCCGAGGCTTTTTCTGTCGGTAGTCTTTCTCATCGACAATTTTAACTCTGTTAGGCTTTCGTCCTAGACTTTCATGTCGACCTTCTCTCTCCCGCTTTTCCCTTCTAGTCACCTCTTTCAACTTTGCCTTTAACTCTTCATTTTCTCGGATCAAATCTTTCTCCCTTGCATAGGATTTCTTGAAACAGTTTGTCATGGGCGTCAAGTCGATCCTGCAGGGACTGGATTAGCTTTGCCATGGAATGGTTATTCCCCTCGGCACGGAGGGACTTACCATGATCCTGGCTTTGTTGGTTCTGGTTTTTTGAAGGCTTGAAAATCGTAGAGGATACCTCGTCATCTTCATGGATTCTGGAGGGGCTTCTGACTGCATGCAACCTTGCGTTGCTGTTTGAAGGATAAGACGTAGGATCAGAATCTCCCAAGGCAAAATTGCCTACAGGTGATCCAATTGTGCTTCTGAGTCTTGACATCGTAGCTTTTTGTTCTGAAAGACGAATATCTTTCCCACAGACGGCGCCAAATGTAAGAGGCAAAAAATTGAGATTACCTCCTACTGAAATTGAAATGGTTATAGGATTCTGAGTTTGATCTCTCAATCTTCCTCTTCCTGCAAAACCAACACACTGCCCAAAATCGAAGTGCTTCAATCGAAGGCACTCCGATGCTTAAGTCAGTAAGGATAATGAAACGAATGAAAGAAGACAAGGAGGGTTCAGCGTACCTTTCACCTTGGTCTCTTCTGCTTTTTATAGATCGTTCACCCCTTAGGGTTTCCATGAATTTAGGTTCAAGGTGACACACCTTCCTTTAATTCAGTCATTCAGTTTGGAAAGTTGCTGATGTTTCTCCATTATTTTCTCTTAATATCTTCAATTTCTATGATTCGCTTATCTGATTGCCTAAGTTATAGGCGTATCTTTATCCTTCTGTTTATCTAAAATAGCTTGAACATATCAGACGCCGAGCACACTTGATATTTGCCGAACAGATTAAGGACTTGATTTGACACAAATCGATCTCTTCAATTGCCTTGCTGAATACTTTAATGGACTCGACTTGGCACAAGCCGAGCTCGTTCATTGCTTAACCGAACAGACTGATGAGTTCGTTCATGAAGAGAACTGATCTTTTTCAGTTATTGCCGATCCTCTAATTAGCTCGGCTTGGTTAGAAAACTCGAGTAGAGGATCCTCCATCATGTGTCTGGTCTTATCAACATCACGTGAGCACATTTAATCTTATGTCACGTGTAATCATGAGGTTTTACCCCTTCAGTCAACATTCAAATTGAAGACGTCTAAGTTTATAGTTTATCACTATTACCACTTAAACTACCTTAAAATTTGATGATAATGAAGTTTAATAAGAGGAATATTTGGCATCTGAATTTTATTAAAGAAAAAGGAAAGATTTTATAATAAAATGTTAAAAGATGCTGTTGATGTTATGTGCATTCCAGTACTTGTATGATTAGAACTTTTTTGGTATATTCCATTTACCTCCTACCATGTTATAAAAAATTATCTATTTCGGAGTGTCGAATAAATTACAAATTTATCGAGTATAAAATAAATCTACTTTACTTTGTTCTTATAAACAGAATTATTCCACAGTATAGTCACAGTAATATAAGCTTTTTCAATGTAATAAAATTAAGTAGTATCTATTTTCTTGATATAAGAAAGGGTATTTCTAAGGATTTGTCTTGGTATTGTATCTTAATGAGTCGCACCCTTGTTATTTTTCTAAATTGTGTAGGTTTTGTCGAGTCAAAATTTAATTAATTAATTTAAAATTCATTATAGTTACAATCATGTATCCCCAATTACAATTCTCGACTGAAACCAATGAATGATACTTCTATCCCAAATAAAGAAAAAAAACCATGGTCAAACAAATAATGAGTCTAAGAACTTACCATTTGATGAGTTTCACTTAATGAAGGCAGAAAAATTGCATTCAAATTCAACTCCATCATATAACGATAAACATAAAAAGTTTTTTTTTTAATTTTCTTCTTGGGTGTGCCCCTTGGATGGGGTCTAAAGATCAGCAAAATCTATGACATGCTATAGTCAAGTTTTGTAAAAATTATAAAATGCTACCAAATTGATAACTTTGAAAAATGGGTGTTTTTTTTTTTTTTTTGTATAATTGGAATGGCCATTGACAACGTTTAATTACCTAAGTTTTTTTTATTAAAAAAAAGGCATGAGCAAAGGAGAGCACTCAAAGAACACTCCGATAGTGGCTTACTAGTGGGACCATGAGGTCCCTAACTATGCCGGTTACTCCTCTCGGAAAAGAATTTAGGTAGACTAACATAACGGTCAACCACCGAACTTTAATATTGACTTCAAGACTCAAACCTCCAACCTCAGGGGTGAAAAGTTTGATCGATACTTCATTGGACCACCCCACTCGATAGTGTTTAATTACTTAATTTACACTCTCTTTAACATCTTAAGTTTCTAGAACAAAATTGTTTCAACATGATAGTTTAACCAGAGGTTTTATATTTAAATTTTATCGCCACTTTGATAGATAATAATTTCAAGTGCTAAACATAAAATCTACCTTACATGTGATGAGATATAATATAAATATTTAGAGTAATGTTATTTAGACTTAATTTATTACAACCGTTAAATTAATAGTAGACCACATCTAACATTTGAAGTTGTTACTAATCTAACGACTACAATAAATTATGTTAGTCAATTAAATCTAACTAGTATTACTTAAACATTTAACTTATACACTTTCTAATAATTTAAATTTTTAGAATAGATGTTTGTTTTATAGTTATTAATACAATTTTTTTTTTAATTTAACAGCAGGGTGTTTAGATTAATTTACACGTATATCAATTAATCTTCTCTTTAATCCAATTAAATACAAATTATTTACGTTAGTAGTAAGAAATTTTTTTTGTTGACCATGCATAGAAATGAAACGGTGCAGCGAAGAAAAAGCAATCACAAATTGAATCCAATGAGCTTTTTCCTTTTGGCTGTATTCAAGTTTAGGTGGTGGAAAATCGCTCTGTCTCTCTCTGTCTCAGTCTAACTTTGGCCATGCCCACGGCCAAAGGGCAGAGAAACTTCCTACAAAAGCACAAACGGTAGAGGGTGCGATAAAAGTTAGAGCCGCTAATTTTTGACACGGTATGTACAAAAAAATAAATGAATTTAGCTACCTTCTAAACAAAAAAATTAAATTTTAATGGCAAAAATTTCTTTAGATTGGTAATATGGAAGAAAACATATGATATTTTTATTTGTTGATCTAGTATTGTATGAATGTTTGCATAGCTAAAGGGTTTTTTTATTTAATTTTGCTAATGTTTTAATCGAGTAAAATCGCAGTATGTTGGAGTGTATGAGTAATGAAAATAGTTGAAAGTGAAAGAGATATGAAAAGTCGTATGTTTTTATTTAACAAGTTAAGCGTGTTGACTCAAATCCAACTCGATTAATAAGTATATCAGATTAGTGTTAGAATAGTGGACACAATTAATTCAATGGGTTTGGTTAAAATTGGTCGGTACTTGGACATGAATCTACAAATAGAATGACATAATCCTAACACGACATTACAACACTGGATTACTTACTTTGTTTTAGTTTAGTCTTCACTAATTGAAATTATAATCAAAATAATTTATTAGACCCATTTAATAAATAATTTGACATAAATCTAACTAAATGTTACTTATAAAAGACAAAAATAAAGTGTACCAAAAATGCCAAGTCTCAACATGACTGATTTATTTCCGATCGGATTAAAAAAATAATTGGTCGAGGTATGTACAAATTGATTTAGATTTTTGTTGATCGCAATAAAAAAAAAAAGTGCTAAGCTTTGTCCGACCACTTTATTATACGACATGGATTTGGGGTAACTTGACTAGTTTGGTATCCGAGGGCTGTGACTTGCTGTTTGACTTTTTATAAATAAAGAGGGAGGCGTGGTGGTGTGCAGTGCAGGTGAGGAGAATTATGGGGTACACGGCATGCTTTCTTTCTTCATCATGAAGCATACACCTTTAGGAAAAATTACCCCCAAATTAGAATTTTAGTGCTTCTATATATATATATGTAATAATTATTACTCGTGCCTAAAAATATTATATAACTCATAAAAAATCACAAATAATTGTCCATCTTAAAAAAGAAAGTGGGTCAAAAACATTCATATCAATTCTTTTAAAATAACCCGAAATATACTGTCGATCATATCTTTCATATTAATAGAACTATCCCAAAAATGTACAAAAAAAAACTTCCCAAAATAATATCACATATACAAATACATCGAAAAAAAAATACTAATGAAATCTAATAACATTTATAATTTTTAAGTAATATAAAATTTTACTCATTTATAAGGCGTATGAATTTATCACCATTATCACCATTCAACCAAATAACACAACATAATTATAAATTCAATTACTTATTATTTTTTTTATTGCTATTAGCTTGGGCTTTGAATTTTGTTTTTTTTTGTTTTTTTGATGCAATTGGTATCACTTATTATTTTGTTTTATTGGTGATTAGCTTGGTTTTAATTTTTTTTTTATGGTGCAACTTGACTTTGCATGTCTACAACTTGGAATTTTTTTTTTAGCATTCAAAATTTTTTTCTTCCTATAAAATTACTCAAATATTTAAATTTGTCATTTTTTTTTATCAGTGATTAGCTTTAGTTTGAATGTCTACGACTTGGAAAAAAAAATTTATAGTTGGTTTTGAATATTATTTTTTGATGCAATTGGTTTCATTTATTTATTTTTTTATTTTTGGCAATTAGATTGGTTTTGAATTTTTTTTTTTGTGCAATTGGTATCACTTATTATTTTTTTTATTGGTGATTAGCTTGGTTTTGAATTTTTGGATTTTTGTGATTAGTTTGGTTTTGAATGTTTATGAATTTTTTTTAACATTTTAATTTTTTTTTTCTATAAAATCATACAAATGTATGACTAAAAAGTATCGAAAATAGCAATAGCCTATTTCACACATAACATTTAACAATAATAAAATCATAACAAAACTGCAAATTTTGAATAAAAAAGTACTGAAAATAACAATATACATTTAACACATAACATTCACTCACAAAAAAATGGTAATGGTGATTACATTAATATAAATCATATTTAAATCTGAAATTTAATACAAAATTTAAATTCGAAAAAATTAAATGTCAATCATTGATATTCCTGAATTAAATTTAAAGGAGAGACTGATGAATAAAAATTTTTGTAAAATAAATTTTTCTTAAATGTGAGGCCTATAAAACTATTTTTGTCCTTTGAGTTCCCTCTTTCTCAAACTATTGCCGTCTCCCTTTTATCTCTGGCTCGCCACCATGGATGTTCTTTGTTCCACAGCTCTCTGGGATCAATATTGAACAATCTCAAATATTCATAAGGCCACACGTCCTATTGGATCATTTCATAATCTCCAATTCTCCGAGGATTATTTCACACTATGGAAATGTCAATCCCTAGTCTATGATCATTGGTTACTCCTTTCTCTCTCTCTCCAGAATAGAAATGCATATGAATATCTATATATTTGCATATATACACAGATTGGGGCCATTTGAAGCTTTTCTTCCGGTGAGGGAATAATTGGATGTGGGTCTAGCCAATTTTCATAGAAAGCTATAATTTGCATTTGTAATCAGTTTATTGCCTCTATTTTTGGTCTACTTATTTACCTTTATACATATATACCCCTTTCTCGTAGGGTTTTAATAATCGAAATGGGATAGTAGTCCACCAAGAGGCAGTTCTGTGAGAAGGCGAAGAAGTTGTTCCAAAATCAAATTCAAAAATATTTAATAAAAATAACAGACTGTATTGTACAAAACCAAGTTTTTGTCAGATATAGGCAAGCTGCTTTGATAATACAAAGTTCACAAAGTTCAATTAAGCACAGTTCACAGGAGGCAGAAAATGAACACACAGGCACACACACACACAACAACCCAGAACACAGAGAAAGAGAGAGCGAGATAGAGAGAGAGGAAGATAATTTAAGAAAGTCAGAACACAAAAACACAACAAAACCCAGAATACACACTCACACAAAAACCCAGAATACCTAGACTCCTGGTGTTGCCTGTTGCAGTGGGTGTTACTCCGGTGTGTTGTGTGTTGCAGGGGGCAAGGTAGAGACAGAGAGGAAGGGGAGAAAGGGAAAGGTATCGTGAGATAGTTAGACTTGCTGGAGGTTTGTGGGTGAGTTAGCAATTGAGATAAGAGATTAGATAGGTTATTTGTTTTTAAAAATGATAGAGAGTTAGAGGAGGAGTCTGGCCAGATAAGATTAGATAGGTTATTTGTTTTTAAAAATGAGAAAGAGTTAGAGGATGAGTCTGGCCAGATAGAATTAAATAGGTAATTTGTTTTTAAAAATGAGAAGGGAGTTGGAGGAGGAGTCTCGACAGATAAGATTTTTTTTAAAATGGCTATGATGAGGACCGTTAGATCCAAAATTGTGAAATAATCTGAGCCGCGAAAAATTCAAGACAAACATTTTTAGCTACTTTATTATATATATATATATATATACACACACACACACACACACACACTTATTAGTGATAATTTCACACTATGTAATATTAAAAATTAAATTTTAATTCTATAATTTTTATATTATAAATAATATTATTTTAATTACATAATTTAAAATTAAAAATAAAGAGACATATATGTAAATTGATGATCTTGTTTGACATTTTGGAGTGTATTGAATTATTTGACATCGGAGGCCGTGCATAGAATATGATGTTTTTGAATGGGAATTTTTTTTTTTTTTTTTGAGATAAATTTTGTATCATTAAAGCAAAATAGATGAAAATTCTGTGTCGATTTCGTGTCAGATTTGCGAGTCATATATAAAATTATACCATATGCTATAAATCTTATTTTTCCAATAACAAACAGTAAATATTATCGATTTGTCGTATCTTTATGGGCAATTTTAGGACTCAGCTGTTCTATTTGGACCGAGTCTGTTCAAAGTTCATGACTTGAGCAACCTTGCTGAGAGGGTCAACTGAACGTGGTCTAAGATTGGGCTCATACCTGGGGTTAGGGTTCAAATTCAAAGCGGAAGTCAAGCTACTCATGTCCCCAGCTCAAATTTGAATAACATCATTGTATCGATTCTGTACCGTATTAAAATTTATTTTTAATTATTTATTTTGATTTAAAATTTTATATAATTTATAATTATTGATTAAAAAATAATAAAAATATTTTTTTACATGTATTAAGTTTTTATTAAATAAAAAATAAAAAATAAAAAATAAAAATATGATATCAAAAAATAATTTTTGATTAAGTCTCTTATTATAAAATTATCCTATCTGATATAATATAATATCCATGGTTGACGAAACTCAATTTCAAATTCAATATGAAATAAACAACTCATTAAAAAATTTCATTAACCCGTTTAATTTTATGTCTGACTCATTAATTTTGTGTTCGATTCGTGTTAGTGTCAAAAATTGACACCCTTAGCTACGTGCTGTTCTCTCTCTCCCTCTCCCTCTCACACACATACACACATTTTCTTTTCTTCGTCGTAGGAGGGTAATCATGCAAAAGCAATAGTCTGTGTAACATATGGAAAAAATACAACATACTTTAGACACCATCATGCTTCCAAATGGTGTCCATGTTAATTTACATAGACTAATGTATTCATACATAATAAATTTTATATAGTTTAATTTTAAAAAAATTTTAAAATTTAAATTTAAAATATCTAAATTTAAAACTTATCCAATACCATTTGAATTACCTTTAAAATGGGTTTGACTCTACTATCTTATCTTCATTTCTGCGTCATGCACACAACTATTTTTCCCTCGTTAATAGGGATTCAATGTATCCAGTTTTTATATTACTTTTTCTCTTCTTTTGATGAGACCAACCTGAGCAGCACGCAGTCAGAGACTGTCCAACCGTTGGAGTATTGGGTGGGGCTTTGGGCAATGTCCATGTCCTATCTTTTACCTCACTTCAAGCATTTGGGGGGGTCAGAAACTGTCTTTTCATATTAGGATGGGTCTAGGCTATTCATAAAAATATATGGGTAACATAAGGATAGCTGGAGTGATAATATGTATAAATAAAAAATTTAAATATTTTAAATATAAATTTTGAGTAATGATATGTATTCTAAATTTATAACTTAAATTTGTATCTCAAATCAAGGAGGACCATTGGATGAGTGGATCTTATTTAAAAAAGTTGATGAGATCTACTGATCCAATGGTCCTCCTTGATTTAGAATATAAATTTGAGTTACAAATTTAGAATACATAGTATTACTCTTAAATTTTAGTAACACTTAGAGTCAAATTATAAGGGATTTATTTTTTTATAAATATTCTAGTTCTAGAGTGAATAACTTGCCTTTGACTAGACTGAAAAGAAGATTGGTCGAAGTGTGCATAAGTTGACCCGAATACCCTTGATCATTGAACAAAAAAAAAATGGGGTATATATCAAAATTAGTTTATAGTGGTCAATTTTAGTTTGTTTGATTTATATTTATAGGGCTCGGTTGTCGTATTAGAAATGAATTGATTGAATAAAGTAATATAGTCTAATACAATATATATAGATTAGTTATTGTCTGTGCTTGAAGACACAAAATAATAAAAAATGGTAAACAATAAACATATTTATATTTATATCCAAAATCAAATCACAAATATAGAAAATATATAAAAGAATTTAAACATCGGTTTGTAGTGAAGGTGAGAGATGGTGGACTGCAGTGGTGATGGTAGGAGATGGTGATGGTTGTGGTGGGTGGTAATGACCGTGGTAGCGGTGATGGTGGTGGTGGGGGCGGGGGTTGGCGGCGGCGACGGTAGAGATAGTGGTAAGACGGTTTCAAACACTAATTTTTTTTAAAAATATTTATGTGTACTTTTAAAAAGTCACTGTAAAAATACCCTTAGGGTCATATTTTTTCTTATTAAATTTGGGGTGTTAATATTAATCGTTAGATTAACTTTAAAGTAAAATTTAAAACGATCTTAACCGCAAATAGTAATAGTCATTTTGTTTATCTTTTGAAATTTCAATTGTAATCTACTTTATTATATATATAAAATATAAAATTAAATAAACTATTAGAATAATATGTAATTTTATCTAGTGTTTGACAATACACTATATATAAATATTGAATAGTAGTTATTTAATACAATCAGTTGTTTGGTTAAAAAATTATTTTTTTGTATTAATGTTGAATTAAAAAAATATCCTCAATCAGTGTTTGTTACATTGATGACAACTTGATTTTATCAACTGGAGGGTTATAATAGTAAATGTGTAGAATAATACGTTTGAGTTGGATTATAATACCACATTTCTTGGTAATATTAAAATATATTTACAATACAGGTTTATCGTATAATAAATATACGATTAGTATACGTTTTTGAAATTAGTATGGTATCAAATTTACTTATCAAACAAAATATTAAGTCCGATTAAATAAAAAATATTATAATAAAATATTTAATCTCTTTACAATACATCTATCAAATGAGCTCATAAATTATAAAAAATAATAAAATAAAAATTTTATTCGTGTCATTACTTGATTGGATAAAAAGTAGAGTACAGTACACAAATATTGTTTTTGAGTGCCGAAACCGTATCCTTCATTTTTCATCAGAAAAAAAGTTTGGATTAACAAAGCTTTATTACAAGTTCCAACACTCCAATTATTGACCGAGGCATTATTATTAGGAAATATTTAAAATGAAAATTGTACATCGAACCCAAAAAAGTTTAGGATATGCTATAATACCACACCGACAACTTTGGTACCTATCCATCGATTATATTCAAGTGTAACTTGGTTGGTTTGGATCATAATTTGATTTGATCGGCTCATATCTCTCCGTATATAACATAGGGAAAAAAAAATTTCTAATCTTATTTTACAATTTAAAAGATATTTTGATTTTTAATTTATAGTCTCAAACATTTAAAATTCTCAAATTTGTATTCTCAATGTTGTGAATTTGTATCAATGTGGACTTCGATCAGATTGTCTATCTTCAATTTTTCATCATTAATTGAAGTATATGAATTGTAAGTGTTTCAGGTATAAGCTTATATATGAATTTACATATTGTTAGCGTCTCATATTAGTTACACATGATTTGATTAATATATTTGATTAATGAAAATCCTATTTTTTATACACAAAATGATGTCAAATTGATAAAAGACGAAGATCTGCAACACTGTACATACTTCACTCTCATGTTCGAAATACTTGCACATCAGGTACTTTAATTTATGATGAAAAATTGAACAGTAGTTTGAATGAGATTCATATTATTACTAATTAATAACATTGAGGATATAAATTAAATTTTTTTATGTTTATAGATATAAATTGAGAATCGAAAAATCTTTTAGTGCGCAAAATAACATTACCCTTATTTTTCTGTTCTTTTTATGAGACAAGCTTAGCATGTAGCCAGAGATTGTCCAACTATTGGAGTACCAGGGGAAATGGAGTTTTGGTTTGGGCTTGGGAAATGTCTCACCTTTTCATAAATTCATACCCTTTTCTTCTTTTGGGTCAGAAAATGCCTTTGTTTCGGCAGCAGAAATAACAGAAGTAAAAAGGATAGTTCCAAGTTCCAACACATTGTGAATTTTTGATTCCCATTATTGACACTGCTTAGTAATGATCAGTTATGTTTCTAAGAGCTTTTGCAATCAAAGGGCCTATAGCCTTCTGGTCATGCTTAGAGCCTTTGGCAAGTACCAAAAACTGGCAAATGCTTTATCCGAGCAGGAATTATTATGCCAAAGCAGTAATTTATATATTGAAAAGTTTTTTTTTTAAAAAAAGGACCAAAGTCATTTTTTATTTTATTTTTAACATAAAATACATATGGAGAGATGTCACTTCATATATATACTAAGAAATATTACCCTTCAACGCCACATAGATATTTGTAAGAGACTTTATCGCATCTACATCGGGGCCAAAGTTAAGGTTCCACCATGTGTTTTGGAAATTGAAAAGTAGATTTAATCCCAATAAATTGTCGTAAACTATGAATTGTCAAACTTAAGCATTGAATAAGAAAATTGAAGTTTTTATTCACTGGACCAACCGTTCGTTGGTTGGAGCCCTCCATAAAATTTTTTTTTGAAAGGAGGGAGAATTGTACTTTACATTCGGAAAGATTTAACAATTTTTACATTGTACTCTTAAAAATTAATTTTTTTTTATATTATATACTTAATGTATTAAAAGTGTTATAATGTTGCCCTTCAATTAGTCCCGTTGATTATTTTGTCAAAAATTATGTCATTGACATTGACGGAATGAGTAAAAACAATTAACGAAAAGATCGCATTGTAACTATATATACACACATATATAATAAAATATAATTTAATTCTTCTATACCTCGCCTCATTGAAACCCTTTCACCAGGCAGTAATGAAGAAACCTCTGCAGGATTATGTGACAACAAAATTGGTGTTGTGATAGCCTCATCCATATGCACATTTGGGCCTAATATGGAGAGAGAGAGATACACAGAGAGAGAGAGAGAGAGTTTGCAACATTTGATTTGACTTTGTAGGAATAACAAAGCCACATTCTAAGACTCAAGTACATTTGAGTATATGACTTTCGATCCATTATCTACTACAGCCATGTTAATGACATACCCACCACAAAAAGTGCCTTTTATGGTAACTATGTAACATACATGTGGTGTTGTTCATAAACTATTTTGAGTTATATTTGTGATTTTATTTTTAAGATTTTGTTTATAACTTTATATAATCAAATAAATTTTAAAAAACACATACTTATGAACCAAAGTATGCGTGACAAAACTTATAAATAATTCATTCATGTTAATCTTTTACTTATTTGAATTGAGTAGATAATTATTGTTTGATTGAACACTAAGTTTGGCTTTTTAGAAAACTAAATGTGATCATAGTACAATAGTTATTATGAAATTTGCATTCTTAATATGATCTAACTCAAGTTTTATTTATTTATTTATTTTAATAAGAAATAGATCATTTCAATCTTAGAAGTTAAATAAATACATCTGTATGTACTGTATTTCTAGACAACATCCAGATTGTAATTGTCACTTGAAAATTTGTTAGTTTGTGCATAGTAATGCTAGTAAAAGTCGAAGACTTAAAGAGAAAAAAACTAAAATTTCTAACTTAATAATCGAGAAAACTACTAATTCGTAGTATCCTACTGGATTGAGAGGTGGCAAGAGAGATTTTTAAAAAATTAGAATTATTTCATAGTACAAAAAAATTGTTTTTAGGAATAAAATATCTTACTGCCAATGTATACGTTCCAACTATTTGTAGGATAAGAATTGAAATATCTAAGTGACTTTAAAGTCCTAAAGATGTGATAAAAGATATAACCCTGAATATGTTGAAAAAATTTAACAAATATTAGAGTGTGATTCATGATGTTATGAGAGTAGCCACGATATAAGTAAGAAATCTTGAAGTATTACTATGAGAAAATGTATGGAGATGTGAAAGCTTCAAATGAAGTGATGAGGATTAAAGAGATTTGCTTTGAATTGGTAGGCGAATATGAAGCGAGGCAATAAAGTAATTATGAACTGCAACCTTCTACCCCTCTCTTCAATCAAATATTGGTTTAAAATGTCCATTAATTGATGATCTTTTTGATTGTGATAAGTTTACACAACAAAAGACATAATAAAACGCGTCGGAGGTCTAAGTTGGATCATTACTTAGAAGAAGGTATGATGCCAAGAACTTCAAATTTTGATATACTATTTTTTTGGAAGTCAAGTGGTCACACAATATCTCCTACTTCAAGTGATGGTAAAGATATTTTTGTTATTCTTGTTTCTACTATTGCCTCAGAATTTGCTTTTAGCACAAGAGAGAGCGTAATCAGTCCACGTCGCAATAAATAAAATCTTTAATATACTCTTAAGGTTAGTTATGGGCTGAAGAACGAGGTAATGAAGTATTATTTATATGGGCATAATAATTTTTTTTTTTTGGGTAAAATATGTCTAGTGCATTATTTGTCCTCTTAGGTTTTTCACTTTGACGAGCATGAAGAGCTACACATTATTGAAGGATCTTGATATGAGTAATTAGGTATAATTTTATAGTTCAAAAATTCCCTTTGGAGCAATTTAATAGCCTTTTTTTTTCTTTTAATGATATAGGAAGGTGATGTTAGGAAGTAAATTCTATCACCACCGATGTTGCTAAGAGATGGTTGAGTTGGTAATTTTTCAATTTCAACCAATCAATTTTATTAGCAAATATAAAATATATTTAATGTAATTATTATAATTTTTTATGTTTAATTTATTTGATTAAATTACAAGTGTAAAGCTATATGAAAGAAAAGTTTCTACATTACAAATATTCAATTAGTATTGGATCAATTTGTGTTCTGATGTTATATTATGTAGGATTATGTTGTGTTGGATCTACATAGAAGATAAGTTTTTAATTATGTTATAGATTATATTGTAGATAAACTTTTAATTATGGTATGATATTCTATAATTATGTTGGCCTTGGGCTAGGGTGGGGGCAAGGGTGAAGGTGGGGGACGGGACAAGAATTTACCCTTGGACGGGGATGAAAATGGAACTAATCTTGTTAATGAGGGTGAATCAAGGATGAACAAAATTTTTTTAAACAGGTACGGGAGTTGAGACTACTCCCCCCACCTCTATCCTAGTCCACTGCCATCTCTACATATAGACGGTTCGTTAAATTGTTTGACGAAACACGTTAGTCATGAACTAACGTTTGAAGGGATGACATGTGATTATTTTGGTCAAAGAACTTAACAGAATATTTGTGGAGAGACTATTTTTATAGACCGAATTGACAAAAAAAAAATACAATAAGCACTTAATTGACCCCCAAAAAAAAAACGCATTCTTAATGGAACCAAAGTACACTTCCCTCTAATTTACTTGAGGGAAGTTACAACTTGGAAGATGAGTTACAAATCAGTTGAGGAACAACATTTGATATCATGTTGAGTACCTTAATGGAAGTTACAACTCAGTGGATGTCAGTCATAATTTAATTAAGGCAAATTACAACTCCGAAGGACCATTTATGACTCAATCATAATAAAATTACGATTCAAAAAAAAAAAAAATTAAAATTAGTTTTAAAATTAGAATCATCCTTAAAATATTCACATGCATCTTAAATTTTAGAATCGATTTTAAACAACGTAACTATATTGAAACAAATCAACGTACCTATACGTGTCATGCTTATGTTAGGGGTATTCTTTCCTTAGATGTTCTTTGGCGCAAATGGTATGCAATCCTTTTCACACAACGGCCAATGGTTTAAGTATTCCTTCATTGTAGTCCAGAATGGAACCAAGATGTTTTTTTACTAAGGGGGCCGGAATAATGGTATAGTAAAAAAAATTATTCAATGAGATCATTCCCTAGCTAGGTGATTATATTTTCCTTTCCTCCCTATACATGAGCATTTATTCTTTGAAAAGATCACTGAAAAAAAAATTCATGTAGTTAGGACAATTCAAGGAGCAAACTGAGGATCGAGACTATACTTCAAGGGGTTAAAATGTGATTTATCCTATAACTAGATCAAATCAAACCCAATATTTATCCTACTTATCTGGGATCTGTTACATAAACTCTCTTTGTTTTGTTTTTTTTGGGTTTGGGGGAACTCTTTGCATGTTGGGTAAATATTGGGTGTACAATCCAATAGAAAAATAAATAGATAAAATGAGGCCCACTTCCTATCATAGAGGTGGTTATGTATTGAGCAATGCTATACAGATTTAAAAACCTGACTTGATGATATGACTGTTGTACTTGTCTTTTTTATTTTTTCGAAATGGAAAAGAAACTATATTGAAATAGAAAAGAAAGGTGAACCAATACAAGCAAAGGAACACCCAAGGAACAAAGGTATAACCCTTAAAAACAAATCCAACAATGACTCAAATTTTACTCAAATTTAAATTAACATTTGAGTAAAAAACTTGATTTGATACAAAAGAATCCGATGGACAAATTCAAATTTAAAGAAGGAGAAACTCAAATTTAAATGAGGACAAACCTAAATTTAAAAGAGAGTAAAAATGACCATTGAATCTTTAAAAGAGGGTGAAATCTCACCATTAAAGATTTGAGTAAGGATTTGAACCTCCCTTGATTTGAGTAAAAAATTGAGTCTCCCATAATTTGGTACAAGTTTGAGTCAAGGTTAGAGCAAATTTTTTTTATACTTTTTTTCTCAAATTTAAATTTGAGTTAGAGTTGGAGATGTCCTAACAAAAAGAATTAAAGGGGAAGTGAGTGTCATATATACTCACTTCCAAGTGAATCCCAATCAAGAAACTGTTGGAGTATAGATAGTAGTCTAGGTTTATTAGGATTCCTTTTCCCTTTTTTACCCTTACTATGATTTTTATATTTTGCCTAAACTACAAGGACGTTTAAGTCACTCTGTATTATTTTTGGCTATATATACGGGACTCTACTTTGAGTTTGAGTATCCCTTTCACATATTCCAAGTTGGTATCAGAGCCAAAACCCTAGCCTCCATCTCTAAGCCTAACCCTAACCCTAACCTTAACCCTAGCCTTCATCACCTTCCCAGCAGCCACCATTCCACAACCCAAACAATCTGCAACAGCCTCCCCCAACCTCCAGCGCCACACCCAGGCCACCAGATCACCGTCTACCTACCAAAATTATCTGCCTCTACTACACCGTCCAGCAGCCCCACCGACAAAACCACACACCAGCCTCCCATCAGAACCAGACCACACCGCCAGACCAGACCAGACCAGCGACCGACTATTTCAATCCAACGCTACTGCTACACCGTCCAGCAGCCCCACCGACAAAACCACACACCAGCCTCCCATCAGAACCAGACACACCGCCAGACCAGACCAGACCAGCGACCGACTGTTTCAATCCAACGCTACTGCCCACCCCACAGCCTGCCCAACTCTGCCCACCGACTGAAAAACCCCACCGACTGAAAAACCCCACCGACTGAAAAACCAAAACCGAAACCCGACTGAAACCGAAAACCACCGACTGAAACCGAAACCACCGACTGAAACCGAAACCACCGACTGCTCAGACCGCCACACCGACTGAAACCGAAACCCCACCACCACATAATCGCCACCACAGCAACATTGGTTACTTATTTATACCATCGACAAATCCACTCCATACCAGCCTCGACCGTCCGACCTCTAGTGCACCAGAACACAAGGGTAGCCAACGGGTCAGCCACCGACAACCCGACTGGCTGCTCACTTATTTATACCAAACAATATATATAGATCACTTATTTCAACCAGCCCACTGTTCATTAAACTCATAGTTTTGTGTTGTTTTTTGTGCACTTGATTATTTGGGACCATAAGACCTTTAAGAGGGGTTGTGATTTTATTTAGGACTTTTTTGGGAGGGAGCGGATCCTCTTTTCTGTTGATCTGTCCTTAATGCAGTAGATCACTTATTTATATATTTTGGATTTTTGGGCACCGTGACTTGATTATTTGGGAGCTTTTTTGGACCTTCCCTTTTTGTCGCTACTGTTCGACTGAAGGTATATTGTTCTCCCTTATTTTATTCCTCTATTTATCTTAGAGTTATTTTTCTGTCACGGGTGCCCTAGTATTGTTGTTGATATGACTAGTACTGAGGGACTTGAGAACCCTACTGTTGACACCTCTACTGTTGAGACATCTATGGGTACTTCCACTTTTATGTTTGACCAGTATACAGTGCCTACTAGCACAATTGCATTACCAGCATTACCGGGCATGATCTCTCAAAAAGTTACGGCACAATTGTTGAATGGTCGTAACTTCGCTGAGTGGTCACGCTCATTCCAGCTTTTCTTAGGCCGTGTAGGGAAGCTTGGTTGGCTGACGGGATCTCACCCAAAGCCAGCTGATGCCGACCCTGGATATTCTGCATGGTTCTCTGAAAACTGTGCCATTCTTGGATGGTTATTTGGCTCAATGGAGCCCTCTGTTTGCAGGATCCATCAGTTTCATAGCTCTGTTCCGAAGCTATGGAGCGCATTATCAGAGATGTATTCTCAGTCAGGACGGGGAGTTCGTGTTTATGAGCTTTCTCAGGAGCTCTCATATGCTCGGCAGGGAGATATGACCGTTCAGGATTATTATGGCTATTTGACCCAGCGCTGGCTTGAGTATGAGTCTCTACGTCCTCTTGCTGCTATTCCGAAGATAGAGCCCGAGGGAGCAGCATTCTTGCATACTCGAGAGCAGGAGGATAGGATTCACAAGTTCCTTATGGGGCTTCGTGATGAGTTTGAGGGACCTCGTTCTCAGATCTTATCGATGTTGACACTTCCTTCTCTTTATGAGGTGTATGAGATGATTGAGCAGCATGAGCGTCGAGTCCGTATTGCATCAATTCCAGTTGCAGCTTTGCCTCCTTCGATTGACCAGATGGCCCTTGCAACTGCTGTAGGGTCCCGTTCAGGATCCTTAGTCAGGGATAGGCAACGCTCAGACCAGCGCCGTCAGGGCGCCCCAGATCAGCGCAGACGGGGGGATTCCCGTCAATGTGATTATTGTGGCCGACCAGGACATCTCAGGGCTACTTGCTGGAAGCTCCATCCAGAGCTTAAGTCACCTTCTCGCAGTCGTACTGTTGCTATTGCTGAGGTACCACCGCCCACTACCGCCACTCCTGCTACTGCTCCTCCTTGGCAAAGTGATATGGATGCTATCACTTCCCGATTAGATATACTTATGTCTGCTCTGACTTCTCAGAGTCTGACTACTGCTGCTGTCACCACTACAGGTATATCTCGTGCCTTTCACGCTTGTGCCAGTTCATCTCCCCTTTGGATGTTGGACTCGGGTGCGAATGGTCACATGACAGGTGAGGCCCATCACTTCACCACTTTTGACGAGCCGTTACATACACAGGTTCAGTTAGCAGATGGAACACATGCCCCTATTGTTAGTAGGGGTACAGTCCGTCTCCCAGATGGCCTTACATTACATTCAGTTTTTCATGCGCCAAAGTTGGCCATGAATCTATTATCTGTACATCAGTTAGCCAGAGATTTTCACTGTGCGGTTGTATTCTTATCTGATTCGTGTTATTTGCAGGACCTGAGTACCAGGAGGATTATTATCAAGGGACATGAGAAAGATGGACTGTATTATCTTGGCAATCCATCTCCAGTTTCACCAATTCCTTCACCTGCACCTGCTTTGTCTTTTTCTGTTCCTAGCTTGCATGCTAGTATTTTACCTAGTAGTTGTCGTTATGATTTTTCGTCACAAACTGTTCAATTGTGGCATGACCGTTTTGGACATACAAATTTTAAATATTTATGTATGTTGTTTCCTGCTTTGAGTAATGCTTGTGTTGGTGGTAAACTTGATTGCGTTATCTGTTCCCTATCAAAACATGTTAGGGCCAATTATATTCCTCGCATGCACCAGTCACCCAAGCCATTTGACCTAATACACTCTGATATTTGGGGACCCTCTCCCGTTACTGCTCTGTCAGGTGCCAGATATTATGTGACATTTATAGATGATCATACCCGTTGTACTTGGGTCTACCTTTTGCATAGGAAGTCTGATGTGCTCCCTATAATCACTCAGTTTTTACAGATGATTAAGACACAATTCGATGTCATTGTTCGTGCTCTTCGTTCGGATAATGCCAAAGAATATGTGTCTGATGCTTTAGTGTCTCACCTTTCTTCTCAGGGTATCCTTCAGCAACTCACTTGTCCATATACTCCTGAGCAAAATGGTGTTGCTGAGAGGAAAAATAGGAGTTTGATAGGGATGGTACGTTGTCTGCTTAGAGGCATGAGGGTACCAAAATCTTATTGGCATTTTGCTGTTTTGACTTCTACCTTTCTGTGCAATCGTACGCCGAGTCGTGTTCTTCAGCATAAGGCTCCCTTACAGGTCTTATTTCCTGAGCGGACACTTTTTCCGGTCCCCCCTCGTGTTTTTGGATGCACATGTTTTGTTCAGGATCGGTCTCCTACTCGTCATAAACTTGATGATAAAGCGATTCGTTGTATCTTTGTGGGCTATTGTCATCAATCTAAGGGGTATCGCTGTTATGATCCTATTAGGCGTCGTATGTATCACAGTCTAGATGTTACCTTTCTTGAGCATATTCTTTTTTTCCTTTCAGTCCTTTGTCTGCCCCTTCAGTTGATGATACTCCCTTTGATTTCCCATTACCACAAGAGTCAGAGTCATTGATCACTATCCCTACAGGGTCATCCGTTTTTCCTCCCAAGGAGTCACTCATCCCTGTCAGTACAGAGTTACCAGTCTCTCTTCCTTTGCAGGTGTATGCTCGTTGTCCTCGCTCTCATCACCCTGCTGATATCCCCTCTACCTCAGGCGATGCAGGTAATACTTCTCAGTTTGTTGAGCATATTGATGCACCTGTTGTTAGTACTGATGAGATTACAGGTGCTGAGCCAGTTACTTTACCTGATAAGATATTATCAGTAGAGGATGGTGATTTAGGGCGTCGTTATCCAAGGCGTGATCGCCGTCCAGTTGATCGATATGGTTGGACCGCCAAGATTTTATATCCGATCTCTGCTTATGTTTCTTATGGTAATCTGTCTCCCACATTTCGAGCTTATACTATGGCCTTATCAGATACGCTGGTTCCTCGCTCTATTTCGGAAGCTATGCGGGAGCCCCAGTGGGTTCTTGCCATGCAGACAGAGATGGACGCTCTTCAGCGTAATCATACATGGGATCTTGTCTCCTTACCTTCAGGGGTGAAGCCTGTTGGCTGTCGCTGGGTTTACACCCTGAAGTTTCTGGCAGATGGTACTATTGATCGTTACAAGGCTAGACTTGTGGCGAAGGGCTTTACTCAGGTACCAGGTCGTGACTTTGGTGCTACATTTGCCCCCGTGGCAAAATTGACTACTGTTCGGTTAATTATTTCTCTGGCTGCGGAGTACTCTTGGCCTCTTCATCAATTAGATGTGAAGAATGCGTTTCTTCACGGTGATCTGGACGAGATTATTTATATGGATGCACCACCGGGCTTTCGTGGTGAGGGGGAGTATGCTGGAAAGGTATGTCGACTGCGTAAGTCTCTTTATGGACTGAAACAGTCGCCACGAGCCTGGTTCTCTCGCTTCAGTGATGTAGTCATACGATTGGGGTTCACCAGGTGTCATTCTGATCATACCTGCTTTATTCGACGGAATACTTCTGGACAGTGTGTCATCCTTCTGGTATATGTTGATGATATTATTATTACTGGTGATGATGTTTCTGGGACTGCGCAGGTCAAGATAGACCTTGGGAAGGCCTTCGATGTGAAGGATCTTGGATTTCTGCGATACTTTCTTGGGATTGAGGTTGCCCGTAGAAGCAGAGGTATTGTTCTTTCTCAGAGAAAGTATGTTTTGGATCTTCTTTCAGACACTGGGATGTTGGGGTGCAAACCGGCATCATCACCTATGATTCCAAACCTGAAGCTTACTACTGAAGGTGAGGAGTTGAAAGATCCGACAGTTTATCAAAGATTGGTAGGTAGACTTATCTACTTAGCCAATACTAGGCCGGACATTTCATTCGCAGTCAGCCGAGTTAGTCAGTTCATGCATAGGCCATGTCAGCCTCATCTTGATGCAGTTTATCATATTCTTCGGTACCTCAAGTCTTGTCCTGGACTTGGGTTGTTTTATGCATCAGGATCTCAGACCGGTTCTCTAGCCTGTTATTCAGATTCAGATTATGGGGGAGCATGTGATGGTCGATCTACTACGGGTTTCTGTGCTTTTCGAGGGACTCATCTTATCTCTTGGAAGAGCAAGAAGCAGGCAGTTGTCTCCCGCTCGTCCGCAGAGGCAGAGTATCGGGCATTGGCACTTGGCACATGTGAGATTATCTGGCTACGATCGATTCTTGACGAGTTGGGTTTTTCAGTGACCTCTCCATCCACATTATATTGTGATAATCAATCTGCTATTCAGCTCGCTTCTGACTCTGTACTACATGAGAGAACGAAGCATATAGAGATCGATGTTCACTTTCTTCGGGAGAAGGTCAGCAGTGGTCTTGTTACTCCATCGTTTGTGGGGACCAGTGATCAAGTTGCGGATGTTTTTACCAAACCTGTCACTCTGTCTATTCTTCGGGACTCCGTTGTCAAGCTTGGCTTAGTTGACATTTTTGCGCCTAGCTTGAGGGGGAGTGTTGGAGTATAGATAGTAGTCTAGGTTTATTAGGATTCCTTTTCCCTTTTTTACCCTTACTATGATTTTTATATTTTGCCTAAACTACAAGGACGTTTAAGTCACTCTGTATTATTTTTGGCTATATATACGGGACTCTACTTTGAGTTTGAGTATCCCTTTCACATATTCCAAGTGAAACAAAATGAATCATTCCACAATTAAACAAAACATTTAGATAACAGGTCCCAGTGAAGAGCCAGCTGTAGATTAGTGTGAGAAGGTCTGAATTTGATGGAAGCCATTCTGTTCTTGATAGCCAGATGGATAGTCTTGGAAGCAATATTAGCATCCTTGCTTATGGCCCTGAATATCCGGCTATTTCTGTCCATCCAAATGTGATAAACAGCAGCAACAAGACTTAGTCTCAGTAAGACTTTTGCCATAGATTTGCCCCTCCAGTTGGAAGCAGCCCATTCCACCAACTCACCCCATTCCTTGGTGGGATTTGGTAAGTAGGAAGGCATAGAGGATATAATAGGTTAAGCAGAAGGAGAGTTCCCATCAGACCATAGCCAGCTATTGTTGGAAATAATAGAAATTACTTTACAATATCTCATCCCATCCATCCCATCAATCTCCTCAAGCCTGCAGATTATATTAAGAGGCCCCAGAGGATGCCAATTATCAAACCATAAGCTTGTATTGTTTCCATTACCAATCATATGGACCATGAGAGGTCTAGCCTTGAGCAGTTAAGCCAATTCCAACTGCAAGTCTTAGGTGCCTTCACATTCCATAGGCTCCTCTCTCTTAGATAGTAAGAATGAATCCACATAACCCATAGATTTTGCTCATCAGTGAAGAAAAGCCATATATATCTCATCATCAATGCCTCATTCCACACCTAGATATTTCTAATTACCAAATCTTCCTCTTGCTTAGGCAAACATACCTTTTCCCAATAAACATTTACACATAACTCCCCTGTACAGATCCTTTCCAAAGAACCTCCGTATTATTGCTTAAATTAATCAATAATTTGTTGAGGCAAATATAAGTGCGATGTCCAGTATGTCTGTATACTGTTGATAACAGATTGGATCAGTTAAAGTCTGCCAGCATAGGACAAAGCTCTATTATTTCATGATCCCCCACCATTTTTCCAATTCTAACAAGCAATTCATTACAGTGGATAGACCTCAATCTGGAAGATATCAATGGAATGCCCAAGTAATTAAGTAACTGGCAGTTGCCCTTCAGAGAATTCCAGCAAATTTATAATTTGCTCCTTCATATCAGTTTTGATGCCACACATGAATATATTACTCTTTGAATAATTGGCATGCAAGCCAGACATAACATGGAATTGATCAAGAGCATGCTTAAGGACATTAACATAAGCCAACTCACCTTGCAGAATAACAGTAGATCATCAGCAAAGAAGAGCTGAGTGAGTTTTAATTACCTTCTTGCATTTCCACTAATATTTAAACTCACCGACTTTTTTCTGTATCAGAAGGTTAAGAACTTCCATTGCAAGGACAAACAAGTATGGAGGTAGGGGATCCCCCTGACCGAGTCCTTTAGAGCGTTGAAAGAAACTTGCACTCTCACCATTAATATTAACAGAAAAAGTAGGGTAGAGATACATTGCCAAACCCATCTTCTGAAGTTAGGAGGGAATTGCATACTTCCAT
>CAUOFW020003206.1:0-10000 GCA_963454935.2 Ilex paraguariensis | reverse complement strand
CAAGTATCAAAGCCCCCTTACTCATCTTCCAAGCATCTGATATAAATGACGTGATCACTCTACCCTCTGACAACTGACCCACTGATATAAGATTTCTTGTTAAATTAGACACATGTCTAACATCCTTCAATTTCAGAATCGTCTCATTTGTCTGAGTAATCTACACATCCCATTTCCTAACAATGTTTCAGGCTTCATCATCGCCCAAATACACTTTGCCAAAGTTTTCCTACACATAATTTTGTAGCACATTCATGCGTGGAGTAGCATGGAATGAAGCACCAGAATCTACAATCCAAGATTCATTGTGAGAATCCAGTGAACAAATCAAATCATCATTATCAGACTCGTCAACAATATTAGCAGTATTTTTACCTCTTCGATTATTTCCATTCTGCTCCTTTCTCGGTGCCTTGCAGTCCTGCTTCCAGTGCCCTTTCTGACCACAGGTCCAACATCCCTTATCTCCGCAACGAGATTTACTTCGGCCTATATTTCTTGGATACGACTTTCCCTTGCCCTTTTTATTGCCTCCCTTATTCATAGCTCTGTCTCTCTCTTTTGTATTGAGTGCTGAACCTGAAACAACATCCTCACTCGATGCTCTTCTCCGAGCCTTCTCTCCTAGTATCAACGCTACAACATCCTCCAATTTTATCTTTGCAGACCCGGAAGAATTGCTTACTGCCACGACAAGTTCATTCCAACTTTCTGGCAGACTTGATAAAAGGACAAGAACTCTAATTTTATCATCAAAAATAATACTCATGAATTCTAACTGATTTGTGAACGTATTAAATTCGTTGATATGTTTAGCAACAATAGTATTTTTAGACATCTTTAAGTTAAACAACTTTTTTCATAAGATATATCTTATTCACCGCTAAAGACTTTTCGTACATCTTTTCTAGGGTTTTGAATAATTATGATGTAGTCTTTTCTTTGGCGATGTTCGACACAACTGACGGCGTGAGGCACAGTCCCTAGGGCTTTGCGATCCAGAACATCCCACTTTGCTTGCTCCATATCCGCTGGCTTCGTCCCATCGATAGGTTAATACAGATCCTTCTGATATAGAATATTCTCCATCTGCATCTTCCAGAATGCGTAGTTCGTGCCATTGAATTTTTTGATTTTGACTTTGTCTTCAGCCATTGTGTAAATCCTTGACCTCTTAACCCAGAGCTCTAATACCAGTTGTTGGGATTTAAACGCTTTAAATCCACAGAGAAACACACACAATTGAAGATAATTCAAGAACATAAAGCAATAAGAAACAAGAAAGAACAAGACATACAAATTTACGTGGTTCAGTAAATTTACTTACGTCTATGAAGCTGCAGGGGTTTCACTATTGAGAGAGAAAACTACAGAGAGCGGCTATACACTTCAATAAAACCCTAATCACCAAAATAGCAATTTTTATATGTCCTACGCATCGGACTACAAAACAGGCCCAAAAATTTTTCTTGGGGGCAAACCCCCCACAAGGCTTGTCCATGTGTTCAAGTAAGACACATTTGAGTCCC
Source organism: Ilex paraguariensis (assembly GCA_963454935.2). Classification (NCBI taxonomy): domain Eukaryota; kingdom Viridiplantae; phylum Streptophyta; class Magnoliopsida; order Aquifoliales; family Aquifoliaceae; genus Ilex; species Ilex paraguariensis. Next base: position 8,471 of record CAUOFW020003206.1, on the reverse strand, counting down.
AATAAATACTACCTATTCAAATAGAGTGATTTATCAAGTCAAGTTTTGAAGTCTATTTAACATTTTACTTATGTATTAATTACATGACTGTATAGTTATTAATTTTAGTGGGACTCATTTATAGACTTGTTTACTTGTTACCGAATAGTTATACCACTTGACACTGCTGACGTGGTGTTATTGTTAAGAGTAATACTACATGGACTTAAAAAGTAGACTTAAAAACTAGACTTGATAATCTCACCATTGAATAGTAGTAGGTCCTAATAAATGCTGGGATCCACAGTGAATCAATAGTTGACACTAGTTTTAAGTTACTTTTTAAGTCCATGTATTGTTAAACACAATATTTTTTCCCCATTTTGGGTGCCTGTGCCTGATTCATGGTCATGCAAAGGTGGCATCCCCTTTTGTGAGGCAAAGGAATACATAGAGACTGCACGACACATTGATCATCACATTCCTCTTACGTGACAGGTATGCCAAGAATGAGGTATCGAAAACTATGACCCATTAGGGATTAGTTACAACTTGATTGCTGCCAAATTATAATTTCAAAAAGCTATATTACAACTTATAAATCGGAATTAAGTTACGATTCAAACAATCAATTATCACTTAATTAGAATTATTTTACGATTCTAAAATTTAAAATCAATAATAAGATAGTAATGTCAATTCTAATACTTTAAAATTGATCCCCAAATATATAGTTGTTGTAATTTTTACTGTACCCTAACACCATGTTAATGACATACCCAACCAACACAAAAGTGCCTTTTATGGTAATTAAATACTAAATTTGGCCATATCATTAATAAAACAACATTTCTAAGCCCTTGACGACGAGGTTGTCAGATCATAATTGTGAGACTCTGATTGTCTTTAATATACTTTTTTTAAAATTTTTTGGTAAATTATTCAAAATTAATGAGTGAAAGTCTATAAATTTTTTTTAAAAATTTTTTTCTTGACGGATTATCTATTATGAGTTTAAGTGGGACTTTCAATTCATAATTGTAGCCTTTTTAGGAAGGAATAGAAAGGAGCTTAATTAAAAAGGTGAAAATGCATTAGCAATTGAAAATAAAAATTGGGCAAAAATTACACTTTTACCCTCCCATGTATGACAACAGTCTCACTTTGCCCTCTCAGCTATTGAATTTCTCACATTGTCCTCAAAACTATTTGAACTAGTTTCATATTGTCTCAAAATTCAATGTTTGCTATATTTTGAATAGAAAAATTCACATGTATAATAAAATACACTTTTTAATATCTCAAATTGAAGCCATTCAAACCAAAAATCACAGTCTAATGGACAACGTAAGAAATTTGATAGTTAAAGGTGTAATTTTAGTCTAACAGTGATAGTTGAAGGTGCAATGTTATTATGAATTTGATAATTAAGGAAGCAACCAGAGATAAGAGAATGGTTGATGGGGCCAAAGTGTAATTTATGCAATAATCAATGCATCTTGTTTCAAATGTTTAGAAGTGCCAGAGAAAAAAGAATTCTACTCTTGGAGAAAGAAATAGGAATTCTACTCTTGGAGAAATTTTTCAGTTTTTTTTTGTTGTTTTAAAAAAAGGAGCGGGGCAAACGAGAGTGTCTAGAAACTACCCTGAGATAGATTATCACTGGTGGGATCATGAGGCTCTTGACCGTGTCCGTTGCTTTTCTCGAGAATCAACTTAATTAGGTTAGCATAATGATCAACCACCGAACCCTAATGTGGGCTCTAAGACTCGAACCTCCAATTTTAGGGTGACTCCATTGAACCACCTCATTCGATGGTAAATTTTTGGGTGTATAACACACCAAATTGGTGGTATCCATCACTTATAATAAAAAATTATACATTCCTAATATATGATTGTCATTTATCACTTTGTGAAATTTTTTTTTTTTTGACAAAACCAACTGATCTGTCCCACGAGCTGGTTTTTTGGTGGTTTTTCATTGGGTGTGTAGACTGCATGACAATTTATTAGTCACTAAAATTACTCTTCAGGCTTTTGGAATGACCTAACAAAAAAAATCTTTGATCAAACTGACTCTTTCACACACATTAATTTACAACCTCATACATAACACCACACACATTTGAAACTAATTTCTCTTTCACCTACTCGTTAGTTTAGCCACACAATCTGCATGTTAAGTCATTTGCTCACCGCTTTTCAGTTTCTCAGTTAGGTTCAATTGTATAATCTTTATATAAATCAGATTTCCTGTAATATAAACAGGTACAACCCCCAACCTTTGTTTTCATATCTTCCTTACAATGGTTGTCTAGTTGCCCATCCCTTTCCAAGCATATCACGGGCATAGGTTTTGCCATCATACAGAGAGTTATTCTCACCTTATAACATACCAAGTTCTTGTTTTGGACCAAACCCATATGGCTTACTTCTTGTTTTCTTGTTTGGTGTCTAAGAAATAGTGAGAATGATCTGAGGAAAAGGGCTTGGTTTGGTGTGGTGTTTGGGTGCCATAGCTTTAGTTTTGGTCGCATTAAGCGTTGAAGATATTTAAATTATTTTGCTATCACCGTCTACTTCTACTTCTACCCACCTAGTTCACAAAGCAAGAATGTTTCTTTATTTTGGTATTTTTTGAAGATCAACTTGAAATATCTATTCTGTTTTTGAAAATTTAACGACTCTGGTCTCCTCCCTGGGTCCTAAGGTAGTTCTGACCATAATTGCAATTGATTTTAAAACGGCTGGAATTGCAAATTGGAATGGATGAAAAGTTTTCGATTAGTTGAGATATATAACTAACATGCATAACATTTGGAGTATTCTCATTATGTTGTTGTTACTGCTATATCGGGCATTCCCGACTTCGGAGACAGCTCGTTGGTGGATTTAGTTGAGCAAGTCTTTTGCTGCTCTTATCTTTTTCCCCATATTACCAAGTACAACCCACATACTATTATCACTGCTCCTATCAGGCTGTCACGCTTCTTCCACAATTGACAAGATAGCCTAATTCATTATTCTCTATTGTTAGGGAAACATTTGGAGTATAACCATTATGTTGTTGTTACTACTATATCCAGCATTCTCGACTTCAGAGGTGAATACAGCAACAATCAGTTTGTGGAGGGCGGCCCGTTGATGGACTGGTTGAGCAAGTCTTTGCCAAGTACAACCCACGTACTATTATAACTGCTCCTAGCACACTGTGATGCAAACATTGGTCAAATAAAACATCAACTAAAAAAATCGGTCAAACAAGTTATTTGTACCAATTTATACATGTATTAAAAGTCAATAATGATACTTAGTCGGCTTTTCTTTTGACAACATTCATATCGTCGTTGAATTAAAAGTGAATTTCATTATCAATTTAATTGTAATAGTAAATTTTATCAATAAAGTTGGTCATTAAATTTGATCCAAATAACATCCCTCTTTAAATTGTATGCAAGTTCCACCATGATTAGCGGTTTGATTTAGAGAACTGTTATGATACTTTTCAAGACTGTTGACCACGATTACCTAAATATCTCCTTTGAACCAAAAAAAAAAAGTGTATTAATGGGCAAATTATCCTTTTCACCCTGAAAAATTTAAGATTTTCAACTTTAAAACATAATATGCAGAATGAATAAAAATTACAAATAGAATAGACCAAGATGAATCCCATTTAACCACAGTATTGCCTATACAGATAACTTTAGTTCTTTCCGCCATGTATAACTGATAGTGACTTTTTCTTCAGTAGCAAAGAGCCAGTAATTGCCACAAGAATATGAATAAGAGGAGTAAAAGCTGATACAAATATAAGTCCCCTCTTGCGCACGTACCACATAATGAATATGACTATCAACCCTGATGCAATGGTTCCCTATAACATGAGTATTTATTTATTTTTATGCATGCTTACGAGTCTTGCCATTTTAAAATACGGGTCGAAACAAATCACCTTATCAAACAAATTTTTGTATCGAGTTAATACGTCTGAGTTCTTGCAATTCATTAAATGCTGATCAACAACCTGTCATAAATAAATCAAGGAAAAGAAATATATGGAGTCCTAAAACTACTATGAACAAGCCAGAAGATGAAAAAACTTCAACTTCTCTGAGAAACTTGTGTTTAATAGAAAGAAGATGGAGGTGACTGTATATGTTGAGAAAGACCACAAGGAAATAGGGAATGCATGGAATTCTAGAGGTGCAAGGCTTTTTATAGTGTATTGGGGCTGAGAATAGGGCGTTCACGGGATTCACATGTTAACTCAACTCAAAGAACATGATTACTAGATTTGTCTGCATGATTCTGTGCGTCTTTCATCGAAAAAACTTTGTGTGACCTTAGATTTCACAGAAACGTGAATTCAAAATAAGGGATAAAGTAGCTGGAAGACATAAAAATGAAGGTATCATTTCAAAAATTTTGCATCTCTTATTTGCAAGATGGAAGACCTATTGATATAATCTTCAACAAGTACCTTCACAAATGAATGTAGAGCAGATATTTGAAAGTTCACTCGGGTTAGCGGTCCTACTCGACAGACATTATGGAATAGCTCATACGTAGGATCAAGGTAGAACTATAGCTAGTTAGCTACCCTTGGCTTAGTTCATTTTCCACATTCCAGGGTAATCATCAGTGGTGTTAACCGTCCCATCTCATGTTTTTTTTTCCGGGTAAATAAACCAGTAAGTTGTATTGAAGAATATGCATTTGTACAAAGCAACTTTCAATCCCAAAAGGGATACAAAAACAAAAAACAAAGAAACATGGACTAAGGCTGCAGCAACCTACAGTCAGTACAGCAAAAGCGGGGCAGAGGAAGTCTGTGGGGTTGCATATTGCACTCCCCACAGATTACATAGTCCGTAGACTACAAACAGGATTTACATCATGTGCAAAATAAGAGTCCGGAAGTTGCCACGAAGAAGCCACCTGTCTATGGAGAAAGGTCTTCTTGATTTTGGTTAAGAGAAATCTATTTCTCACCATATTCAAAACCATCATCACCGGTCCCATCTCATGTTATAATCTTTGTGTCATTTCGAATCATGTCACCAAGTAATTTTGAGATCATATGTTATCTGTTGCACTTAAGTGTTAATAAAAAAAATTAATTCTGAAATGGAATGTAGATTAAGGAATAATTAATATCCATTTTGTTCTTATAATACCAACTTAATAATTATTAAAGATTAGCATTAACCCAATATGACTTCATTAATGTTCCTGATAAACATCCAAAAGGATAAGGTTAAAAAAAGAAGAACGACTATAGTAACGTGCAGAGTTTTAAAACTCGGTTCGGATATCAGCCTGATAAAAAAAATAGAGTCATAGGTTATTGGTTCAACAGTTGAGTCAATTTGTTGGTATAATTATGTACGATAATAATTATGAAGTGACAAAATTTAGGCAATGATTGTCCTATTTAGGTTTTCATGAACCGCTCGGTTTGTACTTGTTTGATAAAATCCATCCGGGTCATATGGGTTTCAACGGGTTTTCACCAAAACTATCGCATTCTAAATTGGATGTTAGTTAAAACTCAGTGGATGTTAGTTATAATTTAATTAAAGCAAATTGTAACTCCGAAGGAACATTTACGACTTAATTAGAATAAAATAATTATTAAAAAAAAATTAAAATTAATTTTAAAATTAGAATCATCTTTAAATATTCACATGCATCTTAAATTTTAGAATTGATTTTAAACAATATTGAAACAAATCAACGTAGCTATATATCTTTCTTGCCCAAAAAATAAAATAAAATGTTATAAATATTCTTTTCTTAGATGTTCTTCGGCGTAAATGTTATGGTCTCCTTAGCTAACGCAACAAGCATTTAATCAATCATCGTCACACAATGGCTAATGGTTTAAGTATTCCTTCATTTCAATGAGATTATTTAATAAATTGTTGTTAATGTCAAAGTTTTTAGTTTTGCATTATCGATCAAAATCCATTGTCACACGATATATTTGAAAATTATATATCTCTAATAATACTAACAAAACTTGTCCAACTAGATGTAAAAGAATTTAATAAATTCATCAATCAATTATTTTATTTAATTACATAATAATAGATTTAAATAAATTTTCATTAATTTAATCACAGCAATAAAAAAATTTGTTCAAGTGCACCATTATTTGACTAATTTCATCAAATAATTCAACCATTTGTACTCAATTTTTGAAAGATAATCTAATGACAAAAAGTTATATATTGTGTGTTCAACAAAAAGTACTCTTAATCAAAACACATAATCCTGTGCATAACTCTACATGATCACTCTCGAGACTTGAACCTCATGTGCATTACACCCTCGATAACTCTTGAGAGTAAAACACCTGACTACTTGATCTTCTTGAGACATTTAGTCACAACCATTTTGCTTCTTAAAACATAATTGTTTTGGTATTCTTTGAGGGTCAACTTCAAATATCTTATATATGTAGGGTGTATTTGCAAATTTAAGAGGTTGTAGCCTCCCTATTCTTTGAAAAGATCATTGTGACTTTGTATAGGATCATACGAAAAAATATTCATATAATCAGGACAATTCAAGGAGCAAAATGAGATCAAGACTATAGTTCAAGGGGTCAAAATGTGATTTATCCTAACTAGATCAAGCCAAAAAAAAACATTTACCCTTATGCCGCCCAAATTTGTATACCAAATTATGTGTCTAAATTCTATTCATTAAACGATTAGTGGAGTTAATAGATCCCACGAATCTAACCACCTACACTGATTTGGAATACAAAATTTGATAAATAATTTGGTTAGCATAACCTTCCTCTAATTTTTTTTTGGTTTGCCAGGGGAGGAACTCTTTGCATGTAAGGATGACAGTAGATCGAAGCGGGAGCATAGGGTGTAGTCTTCATTCTCATACTTGTTTAAAAAAAACTATGTTTATCCCCGATCCACTCCTGTTAATGGGTATAGTTTTCATCCCCATTCCTGTCCACAGGTAAATTTATAATCCCCGGCTTGTCCTCGCCTTCACCTCTGTCCACACCCCCATCCATCTTACTCACCCAAGCCTAAGGCTAAGCCAACATAATCTAAAATTCTAACATAATTATAGAATATCATAACATAATTAAAAGTTTATTTTTTAGAATATAATATAATTAAAACCTTATCTACAACATAATCCAACAAAATATAATTAAAAGTTTGTCTTTATTGTAAATCTAACACAATATCATTCAACACAACATAATGTAACATGATATAATCTAACATAAAAAAAATATAAAAACACAAAGATTTACGCTTTTACAAGCCAAAACCATGAAAAAAAAATTAAAAAAAAAATATTTTCTAAAAAAAAAAATCATTCAATAATATGTAGATTTATATTCACAACAACATATATAATAATAATAATGGGTAAAGCGGGGTGGGGGTAAGTGTCAGTCTATCCCCGCTTTCATCCTTGCAAGGGTTTATATGAGTATTCTCATATACGTCTACCGTCTAATACGTATGATCTAATTTTGGTCCAAAAAGAACGAGTTTAAACAAATACCTACTTTTACCCCGTCCATTGCATGTCGCCATGTTTTAGGGCTGGTTGCGAAAAAAACTACCACTCATGTCATGCAAAGGGGGCATTCCCTTTTGTGAGGCAAGGAATACATACAGGCTGCATGACATGAGTTAGGTAGTTGGTAAATTGTTCTTTTTGTGTTTTTCTCAAAATAGTCCCAGAAACATGATTCTCAAATTGATTTTGTTCGAAGTAGTCGAAACGAACGTGTGCACCAATTAATTTTCTCAAAGATCATGTTTCGTACGGGATATTTTCAACCACGGATATCAGCTTCACATTACTCCATTCATTAACCTTCGTTCGGTTCTATAAACTCACTTTGCGTGTGCAGTCTTTTTTGGTTTTGGAGTAGGTGTGTGTCACGCTCATTGCATGTCGGGTTTGTAGGGGTGACTACATCCTATCCTACACTATAAAAGAGCCGATGCTCTTTCCGTCCCTTACTGTAAGTCATATTTTTCTAATCTTCCTCAATCTTAAGCAATCAGTGTCTAAAGAGGTTTTTGCCCTTTATCTTACTTCACGTTCAGGCATCTAGGTAGGCAAGCTATTTATAGTGTACGCCGTTTAATTCCAAGAAACAGTCTCATGTACATTTTCGTTTAGGTTCGCGAGACGCTACATTCCTTAGAATATTGCAATACAAAAATTTTAGTGATTTAAATTCTGTTATTAGAATTTATTATTTGTTAATTAAAAATCCTTGACATGTCATTTGGCTGTTTTCAATATTTGCCTCCCAAACAATCTCAGTATATATGGAGTATCTCGATTCTTGATGCTTTACAGTTCGCAAAAAAGTCTGAATGTGGTGACAATGAAATTGGGTCCATATACAAGATGATACTTAACAAGGATATCGTTCATCATCTTTTTGATTATCTTTTTCATGTTAAAATTGCACCCTTTCTTTG
>CAUOFW020003205.1:0-39186 GCA_963454935.2 Ilex paraguariensis | reverse complement strand
AATAAGAAATAATTTTAGTTATTTAGCTCTGACTGTGTTTGACATTGTTTTTCTTGTATTTCTTGCATTCAGCTCCTTCACCTTATTGAAAACCATACTCTGACATTGGTTTGAGGCATCATACCATGGCTCATTTTATTCTCAATGTTCAAAATCATTGCTCTCAAAGAGCAGAAAGATTTCTAACATTTTAAATAATAGAAACTCAAGTTGATGTGTATATATCAATGTAGTTGAAAGTTACACTCACTAATGTGTATTGAACTCATACAATTATTGTTGATGGTGCAGCATTGATGATGTCATCAATTGTGGTATGCTCTGCATTAAGGATTCTTTTGATGGTGCTGATAATTGCTTTTCATTCCCCTTTTCAAGAAAAGGGTTAACCTACATATTTTAATGTATTTCATTGTCTACGAGCTTTTTTTTTCCCTCTCTTGGTTAGTAATACTTTTACAATTTCATGGAGATATGAAGCTCTCTCCTTGTATACCATTATCACATTTGGTATACTTTCCACACCTTAGATGATGTTCCTCCAGTTTTGTTGATGTACATTATTGGTTTGATTTCAATCACGAATTGTATGGTGTATACATACAAATTTGGATTTTGAGAAAAGTAGCATGTTGAAAATTGCAATATGCATGCTTTTTGCTGTATTGTTGGACGTTTCATACCTTATGATCTGGCCTAATCTCTATGAATGAGTACATCTTCGAAATTTATGAAGTTGTACGCTTGTATTTGGGAGAATATTTCGATTTTGGCTTCTCGCACATCGGCATTGATTGTGAGTGACAATTCAATATTCTTGTCTACATTGCTGAATTTTTGGTGTGCTAGCTTCGCTATCTTTGTGTACAATGCTACATGAATTTAAAAAATAGGCTTAATAATTATATTTATTGATTTTACTGTAAGTTCTAATATTTATTAAAATTCACTATCTATTCAATTGTTGTAATTATCAATTAATTTTTTAAATTCATCCGTTATTACTCTTATTTTTTTTATTGTATAAGCCTGCACTCAGAAGTCTAAACTCCGGCTACAGATATGAATTGGGAGTAAATGTACTTTTTTTATTAAAAAACTGAATTCAAAGATGCACACCCAACTTGCACAAACTTAAACATGCAGAAGAGGCACAATCCAAAATTGAATGAGTCAAACCAAAATAAAAAATTGAATGACTCCCAAGTATTTATCTTTGCCCTTTATGTTTCCCTCTTCCATGTGGCAATCTAGCCTTCTTGCTCCCATCCTTGATCAGTTATTGTCCTCTTATGTACGGTGTACCAAATCACTCATTTTTCAAACACTTGGTTCACTCGGACGGCAACAAAAAAAAAAAAAAAAAACCATACTTCTGAGTTATAAAAAAGGGAAGATTACATTTTTGACCCATCACCTATGTCATCTATTTCAGGTTATCCCCACAATTTTCATATTTCTCTTGTTGTATCTTTAACTATTCTTACCAGTTTCACATCATCCCAGTTGTATATATCAGTTACAGATTGGACGAAACTTGTAGCTGATTTTGTTTTTTACTCCATACATATATTAGGGTGTGGTAACAGATATTTGGTTTTAGATCAAACAAGGTGAAGCCAATTTAAGTAGTGGGGGGACATTATGAAAAACTCAATACTAAAATGTGTAAAGTGAGATACTTACTCGTAAGATATCACCCAATATATCGTACCAATGTAGGAGAATAAGTTCTTCATCCAACCGTTTGCCTGTTAACAACCCGATTATTCGGTGGCAACAAAGTTTTCTTGTGGCAACAAATGTGTTGACAATATTCTCATATAGACACAAAGACAAACACTATAGATTTCGTCATCATCTAGGCTTCACAATCTTAAATGAAAAGCCCCCAACTCCCATTACACACAAAACACTCTTCTCTCTCTCTCTCTCTCCGTCATAGTTATCTCTTGTTTTCAACATGCAAAAAAGATTCCGGCAAGTCTTTACATCTGTAAAAGAGCACACTAGCTTTAGCTGTGCAAAAATAGCCACCGTCGGAGGGTTTTCCGATCTCGATCTTATAGTTGTGAAGGCATCATCGCCAGAGGACGTACCCTTGCCGGACAGATATGTTCATGAACTCTTGAAGATCTTCTCCATTTCACCACCTTCTTCATTCCGGGCCTTTTCACAGAGCTTTACTCGCCGGTTTGGCAAGACACAATGCTGGAGAGTTGCACTCAAATGCCTAGTCCTCCTCCACCGATTGCTCCGATCGTTGCCTGAAAACAGCCCGTTTCGTTCCGAACTCCGGTGGGCTAGATCCAACGGACTGTTGTCTCTGCATCCATGCCATTTCCGGGACTGTTCATCGTCGGCTGCCGGAGATTATACCATGTTTGTAAGCTCATATGCTCAATTACTTGATGAAGCAATTGACCACTTGTCCTTTGAAAGTAAGGAAATAGAGGAACAAGACCCTGAAGACTTTCCTGATAGAAAGAAAGATTTAGATCGAATAATTGAAGTCTTGGCACAACTCCAATGCCTCATTGATCGAGTCATGGATTGCCAGCCGACCGGACCGGCTGCTCGGAGCTTTGTTGTTCAATCAGCTATGAGACATATTATCCGGGATAGCTTTATATGGTACACAACCTTTAGAAAAGAGATTGTCCTGGTTTTGGAGAATCTAATTCAGTTGCCATACAGGAATTGTGTAGCTGCTTTTGGTATTTACAAGAAAGCAGCCCTACAAGCTGATGAACTAGGAGAATTTTATGATTGGTGTAAGTCCATGGGCTTGTGTGGATCATATGAATACCCTTTAATTGATCGAGTTCCAGAAATGCAGATTCGAGCACTCGCAGATTTTCTCAATGGGATGTGGCAATTAACAGATTCATCGTCTTCATCCACCACGTCTCCCTTAACGTCAACGATGCTGTCTCCGATAAGTTTAACAGAAAATGACAGTCACAAACAACCGGTGACATCGGAGAAGATTCGCGCCCTTGGAGATTTTTTCAATGGGATGTGGCAGATAACAGATTCATCATCCTCATCCACCACATCCCCATTAACATCAACGATTCTGTCTCCTTTGAGTTTAACAGAAGACGGTGAGGACAAACAACCGGTGATATCAGAGAAGGTAGAAAGCACAAATTTGTTGAAATCTGAAGAACATGCTGAGAACAAAAAAGTGGATAAAGTTGGAGATATGGAGCCACTAATACAGTTTGAAGTTGACAGTAATGTGAGCTGGGAGGCTCTTTTAGAAGCTTCCATAAGTCCATCATCCATGGCTCCTAAAAACAACTTGTTCCCCCGGTACCCTAACGTCCATGGATATGGAAATTATTCAGCAGATGGACCCAAAGATGAGGTGAATCAATGGCAGATGCAAATATATAATCCCTATACCCTGCACCCTTTTTATCAGCAGTACAACATGCCCCATTACTATGGATCAGTCCCTAGTAACCCTACTTACCCATGGGGTCTTTGATGCTAAAGTTTGGACCAGTATTTGCAGGCAATTGACTGAATTCTTTGAAAAAAGTATTGGAAAAGTTTGTCAGGGAGTCTGTATTTTTTAGCAATAATTAGAAAGTATATTACTTGTAATTGCCTTTTCTTCTTCTTTTTTGGTAATCAGACTCGCGCTTTTGAGATCCAGATCTCATTATACATTTTCTCAACTTCTGACAATGATTTTTGACGATGTACAAAATTGATTTACACATTACCTGTTAATTAAATAATATAAAATACAGTGAGTAGAGGGAGAGTGAAAACAAGATTTATAGTGGTTCGGCCAATGAAACCTATGTCCACTTTCAATGGCTAGGTTCGTCGGAAATTTTATTGACTCTGGTGCGTTGGGAGAGCAAGAATTATAAAAGGGAGAGGAGATGAGCTTGATTTTTATGAGATGCCCCCTGAGTGTTAGGGGAGCTTACAATTTATAATCACATGCGTAGTAATTGAATAACTAATCTAACGGTCATAATTGAAGCCGTTTAATAGTAATTAAATCTCTTGGCGACTTCTCCTCTCCTCAACCAGTATGGAGATTATAGTGCTTTCCAAAGAACTTTGTCATGGATGAGGGAGGTCGACTCTCTCCAAGCTGCGAGAGTGAGGCTCTTGATGCTCACTTGGTGGTGAAGCTCCCTGATGAGCTTGATTAGTTTGACTAGACCGATCACATCGGGCTGAACTTGTGGACCTCTTGGAGTTGGGCCTTAAAACTCGAATCAGATTTATAATATAAGTTGGACCCTTGGGCTTGGCCATCAATTTTGTTGGAGTATTGATCATCGTGGATTGGTATAAATAGAACCCACCTAATGAGGGGTCACCTGTCATTAAGGAATATTGAGAAAGTGAGGTGAACCAGTTCCGAATAGCACTGTGGGATGACATACAAGCATATACTTACGGATTTGTCGAATTTGTCTGAGCATATTTACGTTATGGCTATTCCATTTTCATTCAACTTTGCGTTATTTCTGGGACATCATTTATCAGTGTTAAATCTTTTCATACAGATAGTAAACAGTTCCAAAGACCTTTTGAGGTAAGACAGGAACGACTAGAAATCATATAATAAAAAAAGAAAAAGAAATAAGAAAGGTGGTAAGGGTTTACCTCATCATCGCAAGGAATCGGTGAAGAAACACAATCTAATAAAAATAGTTGGGATTACACCATTATTTATATGTCAAGTTTCCTACCAAAAAAAACCTATTCTTCTACTAAAATTCTAAAAAATTTCATAATCAAACTCTTAAATTCATATTCTACTAAAACTCTATAAATAACTCTTAGTTTTACTCTAACTAATACTCTTAATAAAATAAATATTCTCTAACTAATAAAATAATACTAAAATAAATAATAAAATTCAATTATTAATTTAGCTCATCCAATCCCTTTTCAATCTTTATCAATTCTCCCTGGTTGAAAAAAACTCTTCTTCGAAGAGTTAGAGAGCTACAAGAACTCCAAAAATCTGAAGAAGCTTGTGTTCCAAGAAGATAGCTTTGTAGATCTCCATAGTAAAAAATAATCCCTTCATGCATTACATCCATCACAGTCTTATCCACATACTATTATAGGTGAATTGTAACTACATCTGCAGTGGCACCCTTTAAAACTCTATTAACTTCTTTTGTAAGAAAATCTTTTGAGATTGGCTTATCAAAAGTAATTGATGTAAGATAAGGAAAACTTTTAGGTTTATCAACGGTATCTAATTTCAGCTTATCATACAATTGAACTAGGGTTTGCGGTTGTGGAGGAATTTCTTGGGGCAGAGATTTTCAACAAATCAACTATTTGTTGACGAATGATGGGTGAAGAAGATAAATCAAAGTCTACCTTGTTCGCAATATTCTTACTTGGGAGCTTAACTCCAAACACAGCAGTCAACTTTTGTGCACTTTCTTGTATATATTCCATTGATGTGTGAAACGAATCCATTGACGCTTTGGAGTGAATCAAGCTTAGCATCACGAGTTTCAAGTTTGACAAGTAATTTTGCATTGGTAATCATTTTGATTGAAGAAGTAACATGAAAAGTTGTAGAAAACTTTAGAGTCAAACTATAATTTCTGAAAATTTTGGGACTGATTTATAATTTCAGAAACTTTTGGACAAAAATGTAATTTCTAAAACCTTAGGGGTAAAACCATAATTTTAGAAACTTTTCAAGGCCAAAGTGTAATTTCAAAAACTTTAGGGGTTAAATATATAATTTTAGAACATTTTGGGGTTGTTTGTATAATTTCAAAAGATTGGGTTAGAGAGTGAGATTTTTAGCAGGGTTAGCTGGATGGGTTATTAGGTCTAGAGCTGGAATTTTTTTTTTCCTGGCTATGTTAGTAGCAAAAACAATCTTACAACAGATCTCTAGAAACACTATAAGAAGGATCAAAGTTGAACTCTGATACAAAATTGATGTAGGACGAAAACGACTAGAAATCACAGAATAAAAAGAGAAAAAAAAAAGAAGAGGGGATAGTAAGGGTTTACCTCATCCTCGTAAAGAATCGGTGAAGAAACACACAAATTCTCCACGAAGAATCACTTTCTCTAATAAATATAGTTGGAATTACACCATTATTTATAGACCAAGCTTCCTACCAAAATAAAAAAATATTCTCCTATTAAAATTTTAAAAGAGTTTCATAATCAAACTCTCAAATTCTTATTTTATAATAACTCCTAGTTAAATTCTAACTAAATTCTAACTAACACTACTAATCAAATAAATATTCCCTAACTAATAAAGTAATACTAAAAAAAATAATAAAATTCAATTCTTAGTTGCGTTTGGTAACATTTTCGGTTTTCAGTTTTTAAAAAAAATAAAAATTGAAATGGTTTTTGGTTTTCAATTTATAAAAAACCGAAATAGAAAACTTGTTTAATAAACACTTCTAAATTATTTTATGAACAACTTATTTACGCCATACATTTTCATGATAATTTAACTATAAAAATAAAATATTATAAGAATAACATATTAAGGCATAACATAATTTTATTTATTAACAACAATGTACCGATGCCTTTTCTTTTTTAAACAATTTTATTTATTAACAAAAGATAGAACATTACAAGAAGCAAACAGAGCTATAAAACCCCTTAACAAAACCAAGACATAAAAGAAAAAGGACAAGCCACAACTTGGCTTTATTCCTTTAAAACATACTAGTGTCTTAGACATTACAACCAACAAAGTTTAAAAACAGTAGCAATCTCAGATGGCCTTCACACTTCCAACTTTCCACCTTCTTACCCACCATCGTCAAAATTCAGCACCATCTTCTTACGCAGAACAGGCAAATACCTTTGATCTTGAAGCAGCCTCATCCTCACCACAGCAAACAACTGATTCGTACAAAACTCAAAAAAAAATCCATCCTGGACAGCCTGAGTAGCTAAACCCATCGGCCACAAAATTTGTTTCACGATAAACATGTGCCAAATGGAAATTCAGCCCATTTAAAAGCTGTCTGATATGTGCCACCACCCCAAAATAAGGCCAAGAACACTTAAACTGACCTTTCATAGTATTTACCACCACCAAAGAATCTGTCTCAATCAAAACTTGATAGTCAGACAAACCCAACCTCACAAACAGCTTTAAACATCACTTTAACAGGCACCACAATACCCAAAAATCGTAAAATATCCCTTTCTCTACTCCCCTCTTCTTATCTTTACGTAAACCCGATGGACCAACCCCACCCATCCCATCCCCTTTCTTTTTGATAATCAAACAACCAGACAAGCTCTTTTTCGTCAAGACACCCATTGATCTCACGCCCTCTTCCATTCCTCGAAATATCCAAAAAAAAAAAAATCCCCAGATATTAATCAAATACACATTCAATTCCGCCCAAATTCACCATCAAAATTAACAGAAAACCCCCCAAAAAACCAAATTGTGCATCTTTAATCAAAGATACGAGATCTGGAACAAAGCTAATAAAGACCCCATATTTTATAAAAGCCCAAGAAAATCTAACGCATATAATTGTCCTTACAGTGAAAATTAGAGGGAAATCATATGATCTGTACCTCGCCGGCGAGTATTAGCAGATAGATTATGTTGATTGGTGACGTAATTTTTCGGTGAGGGGAAAGAGAATTCTTCAGGTTGTACTTGGTTCTCTCTGTGCGTATGTGTAAGATGGACGACGAGAGAGCTTCAGACGAGAGTGAAAAAGTTAGTCCTGCTTTGCTATAACTCCTCTGCTAGACGAAGTTGCTGCTGTGAACGAAAGGATTGAGAGAGACGATGAGATGAGACAGAGTTTGTGGGTTTAAATAGATTTGTTAGCTGGGTTTTTGGTAGAGTGAGTAGTTTGTTGTTAACAAGGCTCGATGATAGGACCTCATTAACACCTTCCGCCCCGTTCCGGTCTTTTGTTTTGAAAACGATTTCAGTTAAAAAGAAACTAAAATAATTATCAACCGAGTTTAAATTTCAGATTTTTTAAAAAATTGAAAACAAAAATAAAAAAATTGAAAAGTAAACCGTTACCAAACGGACCTTAAATTTAGACTCATACAAATTTTTTTTGTTCTCTATCACCTTTCATTGGTGAGGTAATGGACATTGCATCTCCAGTAATTATTATACCAGTTCCAAACATCTTTGTATATTAATTTGGATGGCTTGGGTATAGTTTATTGAAGAATGAAACTGTTCTTTTTGTCCATGGAAGGGTGCTCATTTTCTGGGCCTTCTATCATCCACCCATAAAAGTTTACTGGTCTTGGATGAGTTGTAATGCCCCAAAATTCTTTTTGGACGGTATTACTATTTAAATTCATTTACGTCATGAGAGCAACTAATAAGATCCATAAATAAAGAAAATTTCATTCATCATCCACAATATCTACAACATCATTCAAAAGAATATGTCAAACTATGATAATAATGCCCAAAAGAATATATCAAATTATTATCTCGCAGCAAAATAAGAAAAATATTAACATGAACATTAACTCAAAATAAATCTCCTAGTCTAGATCATAAAAAGAATAATTTTAGACATCCCTATCGGGATCCACCCTTCCATCCAATTGAGCTTCCCAAGTTACCTGCTTATTAACTACGAACTCTTCCTCTAAAGTGAAATCTGAAAATAAATATTATTTGTAGGGGATGAGTACTAAATTCTGTAAGAAAATTCTCTCAAATTCGGATAAGGTTTTGAAAACATATAAAACAAGTCAGTCTCGTTTTACAAATATCATATATAACCTTTGAAAGAAAATAGTGACAATTCATCCGATCTCAAGTTTACGCAATATCAATATATAGAACGAAGAAGTAAAATCAATTCCCAACAATAAGTCATTTTCAACCATAAACCATTTCCACAACAATAAAGAATAACCCACAATTTGTACCATTACCCATAATATATCATTACTCACGTTATGTATTTGTATCCCCAATTTCATCGGTATTTTCCAATAGAGCAATTAAAGAAAAATATGCAAGAGATCATCAAACATACATTTTTATTGTTTAAACAAAAAACTAGAGTTTTGAAATCAAGAACAAAGAAATATCAAGAAGAAAAATTCATATTTCTCAAAAATTAGAGTTTTGGTATCAAGAACAAGAATTTTAGGGCTATCAAACCATAACTTCCCTCAAAATATGGTAAGATTTGCAAGAACATTAAGAAATAAGGATTCCATAAAAAAAATTTAGAATTTAGAGTCAAAACATACATATATATAAACCCTAGCCTCAATGAATAAGACTGAGAAGAAACTCCTACCTTACTTCCTTAGCTTTTGTGTGAGAACTAGAAGATTTGATCTTTTTCACTTGAATTAACACTTTAATCTCTTGTTTTTGCCCTTATTTCTTCCTCTCTAAGCCTATCTAGGGTTAGAAATGTTGAAATGGGGCTATTGGAGGTGTCCTTATGTATTTATAGGAGGCGAAATGATTCCCTATGCGTGAATTTGAAACTCAGAATTCGTAACTCACGTTTGAACGTCATTTGGCGTTTGAACGTCAATAATGCAATTTCCTGCTTCACGTTCGAACGTCCATTCACGTTCGAATGAACTCCTAGCTTTTGCTAAAACTTCTAGTGAAGGTTTGACCTATTTAGAAATTGCTTCAAATCCCAGTTAAGTGCAACCCAATGGATAGTAAGCTATATATTGGGAGGCTTGCCCAAATAGACTAAACTTTTAGGAGTTTATCTGAGGCTGAGACTAACAATCCTACTTGTCCGCCCCTATTTGCTGATTATATTTCCTTACCCTGAGGTGGGGATACTATAGCTTCAAATGTGTAAACTCAAGTATAGGTTGTGCGAAATAATATATTTCTTGAAAGACCGATGTCGAACCCTCAGGAAATTGTAAAAATAGCAAAAGCTACACTAAAATTCTGACGAAAAACTTGTGGAGATGTTTTGTTTTGAAAGAATATTTGAATTGAGAAAATTGATTAAAGTAATTAAAACAGTATGAAAAATACTAGAACGTCCGATACTCCCTGTCAAATTCATAGAATAATGATTAAATACTTAGTTTTTAATTCTAGACAAGAATTAAATGTCGGTCGACTCAAATCAACAAATTTAGCAATAAGAATAAAAAAACATCTTTGTTTATAACCAGAAGTTTATTCAGGAACTTGAATAATCCTCTAATTATATTATTATGTGAAATAATTTATAATTAACTTAAGTATGGAATAACCAATTATTTAACTTGCAGGAAAATTCAAGCAATCAAAGTATAAGACACAATGACTCCGGAGTTTTAACCGAGCAAAAACTTTACTAAAAAATTAAAAATCGAATTAACAAAGTTTCACATACCATTAAGCTCGTAAATCAATAATATTATCGTACTTCATTGAGAGGTTTTCCTCTAGTCCTAACAAAGCCTTTTAGCCAAACATGATAATAAACCAACAAAATAAATAAATTAAAAGACTACAGTAAAAGTATCTTTTACACAACCATCATCTCCTATATATAGCACTATTTGGAAAAAGGTCTAATTGTAGTTGAATTCTACTACTGGCGTTGGCAGATTGGCAACACGCGTCCGAATGCGTGCTTTCTATCGTCCGGACGCAATTCCTAGTAAGTTCCTTTTGTGCAACCTTCAGTTTCTACCTCTTACGTCCGGACGCAAGAGATTCCACCATCTGGATGCGTGTTCTAGTACGCTTCTTTTCAACTTTGCCGCAAGAGATTCCACCATCTGGATGCGTGTTCTAGTACGCTTCTTTTCAACATTGCTCCACTTTAACTTAATTTCTTCTAATTTATGGTCATTATCCAACAAAATAAACACATCGCTTTCATAACTAACAAAGCATCAATTATTTAACAATTTATCATGCTTACCAATTTTTCTATCCAAATAATCGATCTTTTCCAACAAATAATGTAATTATGAAACCTTAATCAGGGACCTCTCCTCTTGATCTCTTGGGCTTGTGGAGCAGCGGGATACCACTTGTTGACTTTTCCACTTTGGGCATCCAATGAATTTCAAGTTATCTCTTAAGAGTCTCACTTCGTGGGCACTGCTTGAGGATTTGCTAGGGATACAATCTTTGTTATCCACAAGATCCCAGCTATATGCATTCACTTCCGCGACGAGGGAGGCGAACTAGGTAGATGTTGTCAAGATTGCTCCTAGACTCTTGCATCACTCTTGTACTTATTGGATGAGGATCAATTTGTCATGTTCGCTGTAAGGAGGGTGTGTCTCGTCCCTTCAGGGTGACGAACACCTTCCAGAGTTACCGGCCATTTTGCTGCAGACTTTACCATTCGAGGGTTGTCTATCCTGCCACGTCAGTTGACGGACCCTCTTTAGTATTGTCACGTGGCAATTTGTGACAACTACACATGTCCACTTTTTATAGGCTATTATAGTCATCAAATAAGAAAAATATGCATGAATAGCAATAAGTCTTGAATAATGAAAGTAGACTCGACAGTGTCCATTATTGTATACACTTTTTCCAATTTCACGAGGTTCAACGGTCCAAATTTGTTTCCACTAGCACAGAGGAGGAGAATGGAGAGTTTGTGGTAAACAGAATAGAATTGGTCTTCGCCATGCGACGTGCGTGCGGAAGAGAATTGAATGCAATTTGAAAATCAGACTGTCGTTCCGGTTTGAACAAGTAAGCTTTGAAAGACGAACTTTTCTATATTTACAAGATAAAAAAATGAAACTTTTGATATTGAAATTCAACCCAATATTCAGTAAGTCTTTATGATGATTGCCAGATGAAGGATATGAAAAAGAAGCCTCCCACCGCTGATCATTACGCGTGGGGTCGTGTTTATTTGTGTCAAATTTTATACATTCGTTTCAAATATCACTTAACTCGCATACGTCTTGTTATTAAACGGATGTAAATTTCAAAATTGAATATGATTTGTTTATTCAACGGGCAACCCATGTTACCCGCTAATTCTATAACACAAAATTATTAATTACATGCCCTAATTTTGCAACAAATTGGATCATCTAGTAAACATATAATCATATGATAAACGGATAATCGAGTGAAATATCAATTTATTAAACAAGTGATTGAGTGATAAACAGGTTACAATACTATACCCGAACACGACTCATTTATTATGCGGGCTAAGTGAGTACACATGTTTATCTCACAAACTCGTTAAGATTAAATCCTAACCTGTTAAATTCTTTCTTCGAATGATCGTGCGAGACTTTTATTGTGTTAAATTTTGTTAGACCTACTTATCAAACTCTTAATCAGCTGTTTTTTTGGCTACTGTGCGAGATCACAGAACTCAAGGCAGCAGAATGTGAAATCTAGCCTATATTGAGTTTTGGGGCTCAGATTGAATTTATAACCCGATATATGTGACATTTTGTGCATTGATTACACCTTTTTTTTTATTTTAGATAAATTTAAAAATTTCTCTTAAAACTATATATTTTAAAAAAATATACCCTGAACTTTAATTTGTCTCAATTACTCATTGCATTATTTTAAACTATAGACCAAAAAGGTCGAATTTAGTGCCAAACTCTCGTTTATAGCGGTGCATAGAAGAGAAAAATGTTAAGCAGTCTTATCCTATTTTAAAAATGTTGATTCTCGAATTCAACTTTAAGACATGTTATCAAGTGGATGAACACTTGTTATTGTTGTAAGTTTAATTTTTCTTTTCTTATGTTTTTGGTGTTTTGTACACTACTATCTTTTTGAAAAGGTGAATTTATCATGTTTGATCAACCAAAAAAGAACTATTCTGTTGGAGGCGGACTTGGTCAGAGAGATGATAAATTAGTATTCCTAGACCCACGGCGATGCGAGCTGGTGTACCCCATCTTTCACTTTGACCAATTAATTATGATTTTTTTTTCTTATTGCCTTTTCAACTATTATGTTTCTCACATTTTATCTTCGTTAATGTTATTAATTTCACATAGCCCCAGTGATTAATGTTGCTGATAGTTTCATAATTTGACCTTTACATTATGTGTTCTTTTTAGTTTTGTCACGAATTGGTTGACAATTTTCATCTAAAGATTTATGTCGTATTTCAATCAAGTCAATTTAAGTTCATGTCATCTTCAATGTAACCCATGAATCAAAAATGGCAAGGCTATAACCTCCTTCTAGCTTTAACCAAATCATTCCCAAAAAAAGTCTTCTATAAATAACAAATTTATTTGATTTACGTCCTAATAGTATTAAATAAAAAATTATTTCATTCCACAACAATTCATATGATACTCAACCAAGAAAAACAATTAAAAAAACCAATTAATTCTGTTTAACACGTTAATATTTGATGGTTCCTATTTTTTGATAATAATCTAACTCATCCATTATTTTTGTAAAGAAACCGTCAAATCAAACACCACTTTTGATAGTATTACCAATCTTCCGAGTATTCACATCCTTGAGTCTTTATGTGAAAAATGTAGATTCTACTTCAAGACACCTTTTTTCCCGGTTAAAGAAATATGGTAGATTTTTCCTCACACGGGGAGTGCATAATACCACAAAGAGGAGGGTTGAATAGATTTTTTATTTTTTTGCTTAAACAATCACAAATTAAAATATATTATTATCACAATTATCTTTCCTCACAACGATCTCTTTGACCCATTAAAATTGATGTTGTTATTTTTTTCAATTAAACATTCAAATACTCAATCTCACACGGGGATCCCAAACCCAATGGCTTAAACCATTGGTACGCAATTATGGATGATGAAGATATTTAATCAAACATACAATCAAACAAATAGTGCACGTGTGTGCATCAAATCACAAATGTATATGAAAAATACGATAAATGACACAAATGATTTGTTGACACGGGAACCCTAGTTGGAAAAAATCATGGAAAACTTTCTTGGTTCACCAAAGTTTAATTCACTACCTCCAAATTTGCTTACAAGTACCTGAGTCTTATATCTCAATCAATGTCATGGCTAAATGCTCCCTTCTTTCTAACCGTGGTATTGATGCTCCCTTTTTTTAAACCCCAAGAGTAGCTCAAGTGGTAACAGGGGATGAGTTATTAACTCAGACATGCTGAGTTTGATCTTGACAACTCCTTGGACCCAGGCCATGAGAGATTTATCTTTAATGAATACCTTAGTTCCAACGTAGATAGACTGTCTTTGTTATTACTGAGGATGAGATTAATCAAGGTGTGTGTAAACAGGTTTAAACACCCCTAACAGTTGAAAAAATAAAATAAAATGCTCTCTTTCGTGAAGAAGCCTCTCTGCCAAAATGCCTCTCTGACATTATGTGTAACTTCACTTAGATTCACCTATGCAAGGATCCTCAAGGCATCGAGCAATCTTGGGCATATCAATTATCCTCGGAATGCAGACACCAATGAGTTTAGCCTTGAACCCCAAGTTGTGAGGTTTGATAAAATCTCTAGATGTTAGCATTAAGTATAGGGATCTAGAGTGGTGGTGTGATCTTTAAGGTATAAGAGGCAAGAATTTATTTCACCAGAGGGATGTCATAGCTTGGGAAAGAAACTCACTATTTATAAGCTCGGAATAAGGACAATCTTAAAATATAAGAAAACTCAAATTCATGAACGATCATTCAATCGGTGGGATGGCGGTCTTAGAGTGTTGGTCTTGAGAATGAAAAACACCTTTCAAACCGACCTAGGAAGAGTAGACCACTAGAGGCAACCTTGGGACCGCTTGAGCAGCCACAAGGGTGGTCTTTGCTCCTCCACCATTTGGCATTTTTCCTGTTTCTTCCTTAGGAAATTGCTCTAGCGAAAGTTAGTGAGTATTGAACGGTCAGCACTGATTTTGTAAGCTTAAAACCAAGCGAAAAATTTCTCCTCTTGAGCACCTATAGGGTGTTGCTCAAGATAGATCTACTAATGGCTCAACTTATGTTTTAAAAAACACAAAATAGTTTTCGAAAATCTTTTTTGTTAAAAAACACCTAGTAACTATACAAAGATTAATTCAATTTTATTTTAACTCTAATCCACTTAAATCTATTAAACCAATGGATCATCTTAGGTCTCTATGTTATTATATTTTTTCTAAACTTGAATGTACATTCGAAGTTGTAAATGATATAGTTTCGACAATTAATCTCCTCGCTTCAATAACACTTTAGATCTTTAATCACTCTAACATAATGACAATGATATATATTAAAATTTAGGGTTAATTATAAATTACACTTTGAAAAATTATTTGAATCTCAATTTGTACCCTCAAATATAGAAATTTGTATCAATGTGCACCCCCAAAGGTAAAAAATTTCAATTTATACCCTCAAAGATAGAAATTTGGATCAATGTGCATCTATAACTAACCACCGTCAGTTTGCTTCCTAAAATTAAATTGATATATTCAAAAATTCAAAATCAAACTTATCATTTGAATGTCCAATAAAATATAGGTATTTATATAATGTTTTTTATATGCAATGCAATATATCACTTAAACTTAATTATTTGAATGCCCAATTAGGGGGACATTTTAGATTGAGAGTATTTTTATTAGAATTTTATAACTATTAAAAAATATGATTTTATCTTAATAAAAAATTATAATTTCATATTACTCTTTATTTTGTGAAAGGGTTCAAATGATTAAATGACAAGTATGAGGAGATCTAGATATAATTTATCAATTTAGTTTTAGGTACCAAACTAATGAAAGTTAATTTTAGGTGCACATTGATATAAATTTCTATCTTTGAAGGTATAAATTGAGATTTTTGATCTTTGAGAATGCACATTGATACAAATTTTTATCTTTGAGGGTATAAATTAAAATTTAAATGATTTTTGGAGGTATAATTTACGATTAACCCTAAAATTTACAATAAAATTCCCAAAAATAGCAAATAAGGAACTTACGTATCACAAAAACAATCACCAATAATATTCATTCAGTCATAGCCTGAGACTGTACCGGCCTGCCATGGCGGCGGCCATCTATGATAACAAAATAGAGTCTCTTCTTTGAGTTATTTTAGCTCTTTAATTGGAAAAACATAATAATGACTTAGATCGTGTTGATCGATAATTTATATCTTTTAACTACAATAATTTATTTAAATTTAAATTTAAATTTTTAACCTTTTAAGCACAATATCTCATTCAAATTTTAAGTTTTAATAATAATAACTCATTTAAATTTTAACTTTTTAACCACATTATCTCAATTCATATATTAAAAAATAAAAAATGCTTGGGATACGACTAGTAGTTACCTACTTGAGATAAGAATGAAGCAGGGTCAACTTTAGTCAATTTTGGACACTATTATTGGAGGGGTTTGTTCTATGTATCTATGGTCCCATTTCTTAGAACCGAGCAAACTCAATTTTTTTCACTTACATTATTGGTAGTCCAAAAGGGAAAACAAAAATCGACATCCCTACCTAATTTTTTTTTTTTTTGTTTGTTTATGTGCATCGCTGTCAAGTACTGCCTATCCTAACTGTCATATGTTATTGGGAAAATTTTAGTCACGTTTTCCTAGTTTATCATATCTTTAAGATATCTCTTTTATTTTTTGAATCTTCATTAATACCCTTTTTCAAATTAAATGTGTTAATTAGAATGCAATTTTTATTAAATTGCCTCTGATATATTTGAGAAAAAATTTTATTCACACCCCCTCTAGATAGACATATCTTCAATGAAATCCCTTTTATTTTTTATACTTTTTTACGTATTAAAATTTAGATCGATTAAAATTTGATTCGATCTAATTAAAATTTATTTTTTACGTATTAAAATTCTAGTCAATTAAAAATTATATTTTGTTTACATATTAAAATTTGAGCCGATTAAAATTCTATTTGACATTTTAATCGGTTCAAATCAAATTTTAATAAACTCGTATTGAATTTTAATCAGTCCAAATTTTGATATATAAAAAATTTTAAATTTCAATCAACTTGAATCAAATTTTAATTAGCACAAATTTTAATAAGTAAAAAAATATAAATTTTAATCAACTCAATGCAAATTTTAATCGGCTTTGATAGATCGGGTAGAACTTAAATCGACTTGAATTTTAATACATAAAAAAATAATTTTAATATGCTCAAATTATAATATGCAAAAAAAATAAATTTT
The DNA here is from genome assembly GCA_963454935.2 of Ilex paraguariensis. Lineage (NCBI taxonomy): Eukaryota > Viridiplantae > Streptophyta > Magnoliopsida > Aquifoliales > Aquifoliaceae > Ilex > Ilex paraguariensis. The sequence goes on along the minus strand of CAUOFW020003205.1, from coordinate 22,036 downwards.
AATCAGCTCGAATCAAATTTAAACGACTCAAATTTTAATATATAAAAAAACGAATTTTATTCAGCTCAATTTTTAAAATGTAAAAAAATAAATTTTAATCGGCTCAAATTTTATGTAGAAAGATTATTTAGGGTTTACGTAGGGACATTTTTGATATTTTAGATGATTTTTTTATTTGTCAGAAATTGTGTTTTAATGACAAGGGATATTACTGATGTTTAAATATAAACTTAAAAGAGTGTCAGTGATATTTTTTAATAATAGAGTAGGAGCCGGAATTTTTTTTTCTAGACGGGCACTCTAACTAAAAGTTTTAATTTTTTCTCTGCAGTAAATAAAAATAAACCAACATATTTAAATATTATATTATATTTGAAATATGAATGTTCATTAAATACAAATGGACCAAAGGCGGACATACATAATGTATACAAAAAAAAAAGAACTCTTGACAAAAAATAAGGCTAATTGCATACAATTGACCCCGACAAACTTTTTTTCTTTAAAAGCATTACTTGGTAATTTCATTATTAATATCATGAAAAAAAAAATTTTATATATACAATGAAGCTATAACTGGTTCATTATTTATCAATTCGAGTCACGGTCTCGTCTTGGCTCTAGCCCTGACTTAAATCTTAGAACGTACAAGTTTTCATGCCACTTTTATTCTACCATTGATGTACCTCATTATGCAAAATGTCATGTCCTTTTCAAAAACTTTGCCCACCTACACATTCTCTACATTAATCTTTTTACCCAACTTAACCATACAACTAAATTGTTTTGTTAAAAGACATTATAATTATTACTTAAAAGTTAAATTGTATTTTTAACTTGAAGACATTATTATTATTATTATTATTTCCTCAACTGCCAAAAAAGTTAACGTGATGAAGATCTTTGTTTGATAGAGGTTGATAGGTATAAGGGAGACAGTCTCTTAAAGACTGGAACGTTGGTCTTTGAAGCATAATAACCAAAGTTGACATATTGATATTTCAGTTTTAAAGTTCAAATTTTGCACATTTGTGAGTGTAATATCATTTATTTATATTCTTTACCTTATTTTTATTGATTTTCATTACACGACAAGAATTTGAAGACTATTGCTTTGAACTTAATTTGTTGATTTAATACATCATAATTATTAAATTAGTAGCGAGTCCCAACTAATAGTAAGATTCAGTGTCAATGTAATGATAAAGAGCGATTAAACCAACAAATAAGGCCAGCAACTAGGACCATCCGTAATATATGCCAATCTATCTTACCAAGAACAGGGTACGGTTAATTGATTTCTAATTGGCACTGAACTAGACAAACATGTAAAAATGCCACATCCATGGCTTATTCATTATTCGTAGTACAAATCCGCAAATAAAACACTGCAAATCCTGCCCATCAAAAGGAAAAGAAAACAGCATCTTGCAAATTACTTTAAACACTAATACTCTGTATCATCAAGCACTCCTCACAAGGCAAGCATTATTCAAACACTCAAATATAATGCCTTAATGTCTTTTGTGTAGTTTATATATGTAAGAATTTCAATGGTATATATGAGCAATATACTTATAACTTTCTCTTTGTAGATTTTTACATAGAATAGTAAAATTTAATAAATATCCCTTGCTTTCAAGTGCTTGCCTTGATTCAGAAAGGCCTTTTAAGGTTCTTGAAATCCATTGAATCAACACATTCCAACCTCTCTCTGTGCATATTCAAAAGCTTCAACAACTCACTTGCCCTCTCCTTTGTTCTCGCACTACAACCAACCTGCAAGACCAACAGGAGCTTCTGAAAAGCACCAACTTGCAGGGCTTCAACAAGAACACCGCCGTCTTCTCTTTCTTCATTCTTGCAGAGCTTGCAGAGGGTGGAAACCGAAAACTCGGTTGCCAAATCGGAAACTCTCAATAACTTCTTCACCAAAACTGGCATAGTGAGAGCATGTTCATAGGCCTTTTCTCTCCCTTCATGGTAGCTATAAATTCCATCCAAAACGGCTAACGCCTTTTCGCATATGCTTCTTTCAGAGTTCACAAGCATCTCTATAAGCATTGCCACCAAACCCATCTCGACAAACCTTGCTATAACCCTCTCAGTGTCAATAGATGATGAAACCATATGGTGAATGGTCAACAATGAAGCTTTTGTGGTTGTAAGGCAAATAGGCTCTTTGATCAGCTTTACCAGTGCTTCCATGGCGCCTTCAATTTCCGATAAATAGTGTACTTGACCCGATGAAATAGTCTCTTTTAGAGCCAAAACTGCATTCCTTTGGCCTGACAAATCTCCATGCCTCAGAAACCATATCATGCAACGTAAAGATGAATCTGATCCAAGATAAGACTTGGCCTCTTCATCAAGTGGCAACATCATTGCTAGAATTGATAGGATTTCCTCCAAAACAGCAACATTTTTATCAAAAGAAGCCTTCGAGAATGCCTCAAATGTAGCCGATATAACACTACCTGCCCCATTGGAGATAATACACCTCCTGTTTCTCTCACTGTCCTTCATCAAAGCCTTGATCTTCACCACCAACTCTCGGCATCCTTCTCCGTCCTCTCGATCTTTCACTTCCTCGACTTTTGAGAGAATTGCCTCAACTTCATACGAGCTTATGGGGATTCTAGGAGTGGGAATTCTCTCCACCCCATAAGACTGGTTGTCCACACACCAACCTTGTATCATCTTTCTGATGGAATGATTCGGGATCGGCTCGAGACTCCTCAAGTATTGTTTGGTGATCGGACAGGTACGATTTCCGGCCTCAATCCACTTCTCAATACTCTCTCGATCGTATGTTATCCCCGTCGACAAAGTCACCGGATCTTTCATCAATTCTAAAGATATCGGACACTGGAAATGGCTGGGTATCACTAGCTCCATTGATCCACCATTATCATCCAAATCTTGCTTCTTGCTCGCGTGGCGGGCTGCTCTTCGTCTTCTCCATGATGAAATCATTTTTGGGTATCAAGTAGATTGAATGAAAAGCTTAGAGGAATGGGGATAGAAATATTTGAATTGGGCTTGGAGAGGAGGGTCTCATGGTATATGTATATGTCTATACTCTGTCTTGGTTACGCGGTTCAACTTTCAAAACTCACGAAGATTATAATATTGAAAAGACTAATTATACACTATTGAAACGTTCAATAAGGGGAGTTTCATGAGGGGATTTGAATATTGACCGTTCAAAGTTTGAAATGGTAAGCCGGATTATGAGATAGGGTACCAGGTTGTTTATGAGAGTTTGGATCAAAGAATCAAAGCTTTTGACGGAAAAGCCGTCAAAGTACCAGTCGGTGGAGGCATTAGCGGCGACTGGAGAGAGAATACCTGACTTTTGTTTCTCTCTTACCCTACCTATTATGCGACCAATAAGAGCAACCAAGGGATATGTCATATGAAAAATGTTATGTTTATCAAAAAAAAAAAAAAATTATCAAATTTTTCATATTAAATGATGTGATATAATTTTCATCATTGAAATATTAATCAGTTCACTTATCTAATGGTGAAAAATTGTGCCACATCATTTGAGGTGAAGATTTGGTAACTATAGCATTACCCGTCGAATATTGTTTGTTAAATTTAAATTTGAAGATTTATATGGTAATTTGACATCTTCATCTTACACCGTAAACTAATATGTCAAATGTTATATGCCAAATTTATATAATACATGAGTAAGAAGTTAAAATATGTTAGGATTACACATAGTAGATGAGATATTTGATATTATGCCAAAATTTGGCTAGCACAATCAGCATCTGACATAACACAATCATCATTTGACACAACTGTTCGATATAGTACTTTTATTTTTTTTCATGATTTTTTATTATTTTATAATTTTTATAGTCAATTATCACAAATCATCCAAATTAAAATCAGCAATGTATCTCATACAATATCGTAGCCTTATCCCTAGAGAAATTTTGTACATTTTATGTACACCAAGTATCAGAACCATATAGTAATCTACCTATTTATATATATAAAACAAACAAATTAGAAGGAAATATGCTTGAGAAGCCTTCCATCCACATTTTTTTAATTTTTTAGATTTTAGAATTTTTTAATTCAAAACTTAAAATTCCCTCTAATGAAACGCTACCATTTATCATTTGTAATGACCACTCAACTTCTCGACTAATAAACCCTTATTTTTTAAAATTTATTCAAAAAACATAATTTTTATGACAATTTTTTTTTAATAATTGTGTCATCTAATTTCTCAAATAATAAAATGAAAGAGAAAAATCATAAATTGAATAATATAAAAAGAGATTCTAATTATAATTTTCGTACATCGCACGGTACCACAGCCGGTAAAATTGTATTTCAAAGTTTCCCACTAACTATGCACACTATGTCAGTCTATAACTTGTGTGAATAACACAAAAATTTTCTCCTTTTCCCTCTTTACCAAATTTGTCCCCTTAGACGCGCAACTAACGCGCACCAAACGCGCACGACTTGAATTGGGCAACATGGTAGGTCTGAGTCATGACCTGTTAAACGTGTACCATCAAACTAGGATTTACCCAGTTTTAGTGACGAAAGACTTCAACTCGGCTTTAACTGTCTTCACGCGTCAAGAGGAACTATGCCTCTGAAGGATTTTAAATGACTTCACACGAAACTTAAATAAAAATGATACGGTATGATATGTCCATAATACGATCTTGATACAACTTCGATTTGACTATATGTAGTATGATCTGATTAATAATTTGATATCACACGATTTATAAGACTCAAAATATTACACAACATGACATTACTTGAAACAGTTTGACAACAACCTACACACTTAGGGACTGTTTGGTAAAAAGATACGAGGGCTTGGTAAGATTGGTTTGTGAAAAATAATTGAAATGACCCTCAAATCCCATATTTACATTTAAAATTCAATCCTAGAATTTTAAACTTAGCCCGTAGCTGCTCTGAAGATTAAACTCATAATCATGGATTTGACAAAACTTAGGGAAGAGGTGAGTTTGGGAAGATAGGTGAAGGGGGTTAAGGATGCGACAGACAATTGTATCCCTTAACATAGGTTATAAATTAAATTAATTAATGATAAAATAGTTATTTATAAAATAAATAATTGTTAATAATTATGATATATCCATGAGTTCTACATGTGTATATGTTGCATATCAAACATGAATATGAACCTTATTGAATATTGAATTCGTCCTTGTGTTGCACCCCTTTAAAAAAAATATTGAATCTCATTTTTATAAAAAGAGGTTTAAGTTTAGAAGAGTTTGAAAAAGTATATTCAAACCCCTCTCTAATATTCATCCAAACAAAGCCTTGGGGATGGAGTCAGAATTGCACCAAATCTTATGTATAAAAATCATTTGAGCTTTTTATATTTGCTCGGACGGTCGTATGCGATATATCCTATTTTTTAGTGATATATCCTATTTTTTAGTGGTATAAAAATATTTTTTTTTTTGGAGGCCTTTAAAGAATTGATTTCATGTTTAACAAAGCAAAAAGGAAACAAAGAAGGAGGAAACCAGAAGCTTACAGGCGGCTGGTGAAGAAGATAAAGTTTAGAATTATGGAAACCTCCTCTTAGTTTTATTTTGATCCCTGTACTTTGATAAACTCAATTTTTGAGTACTATGGAACTTGGTAATTTATAAAACTGACCCAGAATGTTTGAAACAAATATGGTTATGTCAAAACAGTCCCCGAGTCTTGAAAAATTTCTGAAATTTTAAAACGACCCCTAAAAGTTTCGAAAGTGTTTAAATATCAATAGTTACTATAATAAATCAAATTGAGGTGGTATTATTAGAAAATAGGTCTCTAGAATCTTAAATACTATTTTGAAAAATTTATGGCAGGCCTGAAAACAGAAAATTGGTTTTTAAGGAAATTACACTTTGACCCCAAAGGTTTTAAAAATTATGATTTGATCCCAGAACTTTAGAAACTTTTTTCAAACAGTCCAAAATACTTTCATACGCTGTTACCTCATATTAGAAAGAATATTTATATGTAAAATATATATTGAGTATATATTAATGATTAGGAAATATAAAAATTAAATATAGAATCGCGAAACGACGAAATAAGAAAAAATGGATTGATTGTTATATGTTATTTTAGATTAGGTGGTGATTGCATTGAGGTTGGAAAAGAGTGTTTTGAATTAGATTTTGAAAATCAAGGTGAGTAGTTTATTACTTTTATTGTGAGGATTTTCTATATTAAACTTGTGGCTGCGTGTGTGTGAATTTTTCATATATATAATAAATGTTGATGTTTGGGGTTACAATTAAATATTTTTGTAATTGTGAATTGTTACAGATATGAATTTGCAAAACTTATGAGATGATTTTATATTATTGCTTAAATGGTTTTGATGATGAAAGAGAAATTTTGTGTGCCAGAGGATTAAAACATCAGTTTTAGTGTGTGTGTTGAAATCATGTTTTATGAGAAGGGGACTGAGTTACCAGGTCTAAATGGTAATGAGATTGTATATCGGCGTGGTCGGTATAGGGATGTGCACATAGGGACCAGTTATCAGGCTAGTGATAACAAAAGATGGGACCAGTCATCAAACTAGTGATGACAAGAGATGGGACCAGTTACCAGATTAGTGATAACAAACATGATTTGACAAGTGTATTTGAGACTGAATGTGTGTGTGAGTATTTTGAGCTATAAATGTCTTTTCTTTTATAAAATTATTATGATCATGAGATCATTTTGTTTACATGGTTATGTGAAAGGGATTGAGGTACAATTTATTGTATTTATATACATAATAAAATTAATTTATGTGTATATGAAATGTGAGATTTATTTTCAAACCTCGTTAAAGGTAGTTGCTACTCACGGGCCTTTGTGCTTACCCAAATATTTAACATTTTTCAGGTGAGGATCAGGAGGAGGAGTAAGTCCTCAGATAGACAATGGATTAAAATAATCGAAGATTTATTTTACTGTAGGTCTTCAGGAATAAATATTTTTTTATAGTTTTGAGACAAGTATTCGATTATTTTGAGAACAATGTTATTTTTGCTTAGAGTAGTGAACCTTATGGATTAATTATTGTTTTACATGAGTTTAGTAATAATGTCGGTGATGTTAGTTTATTTCTCTGGTATTCATTAAGTCGGTGATATGGATTACTTTATTATTTATCTTCCGCTGTATTTTGCATTAATTATGCACAGGGATGGTTGGTTAAGGCCTTGGTGGCCGGTCTGCTGCTCACCCTATGTGATCCGGGGTGGGGGTGTGACAAGAGTGGTATCAGAGCATAGGTTTATGAATTACCAGAGGATTAGGTTGAATCTTAAGAATTATTTAGGGTTTAATTTATTTGGATTGAGAGATATGAAATGATGATACTATTACATAGTATTATTGCATTGGTGACTAAGACAAATTAGTTTGTTTTTTATTTATTTATTTTGTAGAAAGTATAGATGGCTGCAAGAAAGAAAGGTAAGGGAGCAAATTATAGGGCTGACACTAATGACGTTCCAGGGCTTGCAAATGATGAACCACCACTAAATGTCTATAGGGATTTTGGAAAGGCCTTGCAGGAAATCACAAAGATCCTTGAAGGGTCGAAGGGTCCAAAGGAACTCAGCATTAAGGAGTTTAGGAGGATGGCATCTGCTTTCATAGGGACTACTACCCCTACAGATGCAGAGAGTTGAATTATGGATATTGAGAAAATTCTAGAGGTCTCTACCTGTGGTAAGAAAGTGGCGTATGCAGCCTTTATGTTTAAAGAGGAAGCTGAACATTGGTGGAGGATGGAGAAGGAAGTGAAGAGATATCCGACCACTCCAATGACTTAGGAGCAGTTCAAGACTAGATTTTTGGAGAGATATTTTCCACAGGTTGAGAAGGATCGTTTGACACAAGAGTTTATGAATTTGGCTCAGGGAGGCATGACAGTTGGTGAGTATGAGGAGAAATTTACAAAATTAGCAAGGCATGCCATGCACATGGTAGCAGATGAGAGACATAAAGCAAGGAAGTTTGAAAGAGGTCTGAAATGGAGCATTACAGAGAAACTGATTGCCTTGGAACTACCAACATATCAAGAGGTTGTTCGCAAGGCTCGAGTTTTGGAGGGCAATGAAAAGGAAAGGGACAGGGAGAAGGAAGAAAAGAAGAGAACAGGCTCAGGAGGTGACTCTAGGGATGGTTCCCAAAATTTCAAGAAGAGTAGGCAGATTACTTCATCATCTGGGTCTTTTGCACCAAAATCTATAGGGCAACAAGGTGCTGGACAGCTAGAAAAGTGTTAGAAGTGTGGGAGATTCCATAGGGACAAGTCGTGCTATGGGACCAATTGGGAACAACTTCTCTGCTTCCATTGTGACAAGTCAGGACACTCAGCAAAGAATTGTTGGAATGCTCAAGGAAACAAACAAGCTAGTGAACAGACGGAGGTGACATGTTTCAAGTGCAACCAACGAGGACACATTGCAAAGTTTTGTCCCCAACCAGTGAAGGGATCAGTAGGCAAACCTCCAGCTAAGACAGGTGGTGCATCAAAATAGGGTCAACAGAAACAAGGGCAGTAAAAGGAACAAAGGTTTGGGAGAGTCCATGCAATGACACCAAAGAGCCCACAATATTCTAATTCTGTAATCTCAGGTACTATACTTATTTGTGAGCATGCATTTAAAGTACTTATTGATCCAGGGTCTACACATTCTTTTGTATCTCCTAGAGTAGCAATGAGATTAGGTGTTGAATCCAAAACACTTGAGTTTTATTTAATTGTGACTACTCCCACGGGTGGTTCTGAGTTAGGAGATGTCGTGTACCCAGGATGTAGGGTCCATATTGAGGATAATCAATTATTAGTTGATTTAATACTCTTAGACCTTAAGGGTTTTGACGTAATATTAGGTATAGACTAGTTAGCTGCGCATCATGCAATAGTTGATTGTTTTGAAAAGAAAGTTGTGTTTCATCCTCCTAATCATCAAAAATTTAGTTTCGAGGGGACAGGGATTATTTCTTTCCCCAGCCTTGTCTCTGCAGTACAAGCTCGAAGATTGTTGAGGAAAGGTTGTCAGGGGATACATTGCTAACATTATAGATACGAGAAATGAGGGGTTGTCGCTTGAGGAGATACCAATAGTAAGGGAATTTTCAGAAGTATTCCTGGATGTCCTGCCTGGGTTGCCACCTGACAGAGAGATTGATTTTTCTATTGACCTGGTACCTGGTACCGGACCTACCTCTAAGGCTCCTTATCGTATGGCACCAGTGGAGCTTAGAGAGCTAAAGGTGCAACTTCAAGAGTTGTTAGATTTGGGGTTTATTCGGCCTAGTGTGTCACCATGGGGCGCACCAGTATTGTTCATGAAAAAGAAAGATGGAAGCATGAGACTTTGCATTGATTATAGGGAGTTGAACAAAGTAACCATCAAGAATAAGTATCCTCTCCCCCGCATTGATGATTTGTTTGACCAACTACGAGGTGCTAAAGTATTCTCAAAGATTGACCTTCGAACGGGTTACCACCAATTGAAGATAAAGGTGGAGGATGTGCCTAAGACTACTTTTCGTACCCGTTATGGACACTATGAGTTTCTTGTGATGTCATTTGGGCTAACCAATGCACCAGCAGCCTTTATGGATCTCATGAATAGGGTGTTTAAGCAATACTTGGATCAATTTGTAGTAGTATTTATTGATGATATTTTGGTGTACTTGAAGAGTCTTGAGGAACATGAGCAACATTTAAGAATTGTTCTACAGACTCTTCAGGATCGAAAGCTTTATGCCAAGCTCAAGAAATATGAGTTCTGGTTGACTAGTGTATCATTTTTGGGACATGTGATTTTTGATGAAGGGGTGTCAATGGATCCTCAGAAGGTGACAGCAGTTAAAGATTGGCCTCGACCGACGAATGCTACTGAGGTACGTAGTTTTTTGGGTTTGGCAGGGTATTACAGGAAATTTGTTGAGGGTTTCTCCAAAATTGCCATTCCATTGACCCGATTGACCAAGAAGAAGATAGTTTTTTAGTGGACTGATGAATGTGAAAACAGTTTCAATGACTTAAAGGAAAGGTTGGTGTCTTCTCCAGTTCTTACTATACCTGCAGATAATGTTGGGTATGATATCTACTGTGATGCTTCGGGGAAAGGGTTGGATTGTGTATTTAAGCAATAGGGGAAGGTTGTGGCTTATGCTTCTAGACAGTTGAAACCTTATGAGCAGAATTACCTAACACATGATTTAGAGTTGGCAGCTGTTGTGTTTGCACTAAAGATATGGAGGCACTATTTGTATGGGGAGACATGTGAGATATATACAGATCATAAGAGTCTTAAGTATTTATTTACACAGAAAGAGCTGAACATGAGACAACGAAGATGGCTAGAGCTAATCAAAGACTATGATGTGAATTTGCACTATTATCCAGGAAAAGCAAATGTGGTGGCAGATGCACTAAGTAGAAAGTTTATAGGGAGCATGACCTCTTTGCTTACCCAGCAAAAACAACTTGTGAGGGATCTTGAAGAAGCAAAGGTTGAGGTGGGGATACTTAAGACTAATGATTTTGTACCAAACTTACAAGTTCGGCCTACCTTGCTAGATCGAATAAAGGAGGCACAACAGAATGACCCGAATTTGGTGAAGATTCTAGAAGAAACAGAGCGAGGTGGGAAGACTGATTTTCGTGTGGCAGATGGAGTGTTGAGATTTGGAGATCGAGTATGCATACCTAATGACCTAGAGATCAAGAAATATGTGATGGAGGAGGCCCATTACCCTCGTTTCACAGTTCATCCAGGAAGTACAAAGATGTATTAGGACTTGAAAGGGATATTTTGGTGGAATAATATGAAGAGGGAGGTGGCTGACTATGTGTCTAGGTGTTCGACATGTCAAAAAGTGAAAGCATAACACCAAAGGCTAGGAGGATTATTGCAACCACTTCCTATTCCTGAGTGGAAATGGGAACACATTATTATGGATTTTGTGAGTGGGCTACCTAAGACCTAGAATGGACTTGATTCTATTTGGGTTGTGGTGGACAGATTGACAAAGTTCACACACTTTTTGCCTGTGAAGACTACTTATCCCTTGGAGAAATTTGCTAAACTTTATGTAAAGGAGATTGTGAAATTGCATGGGGCCCTAGTGTCGATTGTTTCAAATAGAGACCCTCGATTTGTCTCAAGGTTTTGGGGTAGTTTACAACAGGCTATGCACACCGAGTTGAGATTTAGTACAGCTTATCACCCACAGACAGATGGACAGTCGGAGAGAGTTATTCAAATATTGGAAGACATGCTTCGTGCCTGTGTGCTTGACTTAAAGGGTTCTTGGGAAGAACATTTACCACTAGTTGAGTTTGCTTATAATAACAACTTTCAAGCTACATTGGTGTGGCACTGTATGAGGCTTTATATGGACAAAAATGTAGATCGCCAATTTGTTGGGCTGAAGTGGGGGAAAGAAAGATATATGGGCCAGAGATAGTATAAGAGACTACAAATAAAGTATAGTTGATTCAGGAAAGGCTTCGGGTTGCTCAGAGTAGACAGAAAAGTTATGCGGATAATTGGAGGAGAGACTTTGGGCCAGAGATAGTACAAGAGACCACAAATAAAGTAATAGTTGATTCAAGAAAGGCCTCGGGTTGCTCAGAGTAGACAGAAAAGTTATGCGGATAATTGAATTAGTTGTACGCTAATATATTACGGTTAAAACTGTAATTCTAAGAAATTAGAGGGACTTAAGTGACATTAAAGGGAGATAAAGATAGTATCTATAAGTAAATTTGTTGCCCTAGATTGCTTCATATATATCAGTGGTTGGGCTGAAAGGAGTAGGAGGCAACAGAGAGAAAAAAAAAAAAAAGAAAGAGAGGGCCAGAGAGAAGGTAGAAGGAAGAACAAATAAAAAAAAAAAAAAAGGAGAAGTGGACTCACCAAAGGTATGAATTCATTAATTATTGGTAGGGTCATAAGTTATTCAATTACAAAGTATTAAGCTTTTGTGTATATATATATATATATGTGTGTGTGTGTGTGTGTGTGTGTTCATGGTGAAAGATAGTGAGGTATATATAAATGGGTTTTATCGGAAGTTATAAAGAATTGATTTTACATAGTATAAATTTATAGTTTTTTTTTTTTTTGAGGCCTTTAAAGAATTGATTTCATGTATAACAAAGCAAAAAGGAAACAAAGAAGGAGGAAACCAGAAGCTTACAGACGGCTGGTGAAAAAGATAAAGTTTTGAATTATGGAAACTTCTCCCTTAGTTTTAAGTAGTTTTATTTTGATCCCTGTACTTTGATAAACTCAATTTTTAACTACTATGGAACTTGATAATTTATAAAACTGACCCAGAATGTTTGAAACAAATATGTTTATGTCAAAACAGCCCCCGAGTCTTGAAAAATTTCTGAAATTTTGAAACGACCCTTAAAAGTTTCGATTAAGTGTTTAAATATCAATAGTTATTCTAATAAATTAAATTAAGGCGGTATTACTAGAAAATGGGTTTCTAGAACCTTAAATACTATTCTGAAAAATTTATGGCAGGCCCGAAAACAGAAAATTCGTTTTTAAGAAAATTACACTTTGACCTCAAAAATTTTAAAAATTATGATTTGACACCAAAACTTTAAAAACTTTTTCCAAACAGTTCAGAATACTTTCATATGATGTTACCTCATATTAGAAAGGATATTTATATGTAAAATATATATTGAGTATATATTAATGATTAGGAAGTATAAAAATTAAATATAGAATCGCGAAACGACGAAATAAGGAAAAAGGATTGATTGTTATATGTTATTTTGGGTTAGATGGTGATTGTATTAAGGTTGGAAAATAGTGTTTTGAATTAGATTTTGAAAATCACGGTGAGTATTTTATTACTTCTATTGGGAGGATTTTCTATATTAAACTTGTAGGTGCGTGTGTGTGAATTTTTCATATATATGATATATGTTGATGTTTGGGGTTGCAATTAAATATTTTTGCAATTGTGAATTGTTACACATATGAATTTTCAAAACTTATGAGATGATTTTAATGATGAAAGAGAAATTTTGTGTGCCAGAGGATTAAAACAGCAGTTTTAGTGTGTGTGTTGAAATCATGTTTTATGAGAAGGGGACTGAGTTACCAGGTCTAAATGGGAACGAGATTGTCTACTGGCGTGGTCGGTATAGGGATGTGCACATAGGGGCCAGTTATCAGGTTAGTGATAACAAAAGACGGGGCCAGTCAGCAGACTAGTGATGACAAGAGATAGGGTCAGTTACCAGGCTAATGGTAACAAACATGATTTGACAAGTGTATTTGAGACTGAATGTGTGTGTGAGTGTTTTGAGCTATAAATGTCTTTTCTTTTATAAAGTAATTATGATCATGAGATCATTTTGTTTACATGGTTATGTGAAAGGGATTGTGGTACAATTTATTGTATTTATGTACATAACAAAGTTTATTTCTGTGTATATGAAATGTGAGATTTATTTTCAAACCTCATTAGCGGTAGTTGCTACTCACCGGCCTTTGTGCTCACCCAAATATTTAACATTTTTCAGGTGAGGATCAAGAGGAGGAGTAAGTCCTCAGATAGACAAGGGATTAGAAGAATCGAAGATTTATTTTACTATAGGTCTTCAGAAATAAATATTTTTTTATAGTTTTGAGATAAGTATTCGATTATTTTGAGAACAATGTTGTTTTTACTTAGAGTAGTGAACCTTATGGATTAATTATTGTTTTACATGAGTTTAGTAATAATGTCGGTGATGTTAGTTTATTTTCTCTGGTATTCATTAGGTCGGTGATAAGGATCACTTTATTATTTATCTTCCGTTGTATTTTGCATTAATTATGCACAATGATGGTTGGTTAAGGCCTGGGTGGCCGGTCCTCTGCTCACCCTATGTGATCCGGGGTGGGGGTGTGACACAGGTTTTGGAAAATCGAGTGGCCATAGGATAGTGGAGTGACGATTTTTTACAAGGTCCGTTGCTCAACTTGAATTCATTAGGGCACAAACGCGAAAATGATGTGATTCATTGCATTAAATAATTAGCAGATTAGATTAATATCAAATATGAATAATTAATTTTAAATTGATAATATGTTCAAATGGTATTGTATGAAAAAAATTATTATTTTGTACTCGATAATGATGAGATTTTGGGTATGAGCCACCATAATCAAAAGCCAAATAAGTCTAGGAGATCCCTATGTGCACAATGGTCCAGATGGATCGCAGTAGCTTGCCCATGACAAGAGTAGGATAGGTCGCGCCCAAAGAAACGGGCCCAATAATATCGTAGGGTTTAAAATCCAACTCACCGGGGGTCAGCTCGGGGTAAGTAAGCTCAGCTCAGTAATCCTAAACTGTGAATAAATATAGTCGTTATGGAGCTCAGAAGACGTCAAGGAGATGGAGTCGAGCAGTAGTGACTCAGAAGGAGCCGAGTATTCAGATTGGGACCAACATTTAAGGTAGACGCGACTGCGACAGAGCTATAAATAAGCATTTGCATCCTCAAGACCCAAACTAACAATTACGATTGCAAAGCATCAATGGTCAATGCGCTGACCAAACATCCTCAAAAATCCCAAGGTATTGTGCCCCGTCGGGAATAGATGTTAGGTGCCGATTAGATAGACTTGAATGATCAGGAATAGGGTCATGAGTGCTCGACATGCCCAGAGCAATCATCTTGTCATCCGAGTAAGCCAGTCATGAGGATTTTATTGGAGAGCATTCATTATGTGCATGGATAAGAGTGTAAGTCATTAAATGTTGAGATGAGACTCCAAACCCTTGCACTCATTGCTAGTTCAAGTATAAATACTCATCAGAAAGATGAACAAAGGTACGCACACACAAAACTAAACTAAGAATAAAAACACTGTACTAAAACCTCAAATGCCTACTCACTTAAGATTCAGTGGAGATAAACTAAGTGTTCACCTGAACCCCTTTCCTAACCCTTTTGATTATTTCAGGTCTATAATCGAGAAAATTGCTACCTCTATTCATTACAAGAAATCATCCCGTGCAGCGTACAACCCCTAAGTGTAAGAAACTCCCTTACATGGAAGTTTGCCTTAGTCCTTAGGTGCAGACCCCGGTTCTAGACTTAGGCCAATATTTCTAAGGACCATCAGTACTGGTTTCATTTCTTGATTCAATATTGTCTAAATTCCTTCATAACAAAATATTGTTTTAATTTTACTAGTGTAGATTAAGGGGATTTTTAATTTATACGTCAAGTACTTTTAGGATTTTTGGTTCATCTGTTCTACATATCGACTGAACCATAATACATCCAAATACGATTTGACCCGAATATGACATGGATCCACCCATGCCAAATACGACATAAGAGAACTTGATTTCTCACTTACACACACAATAGCCAACAACTTGTTGAAAGTGTTAAAAATAAAGACAGAGAATCCCCCTGTTGTTTGATTTTTCTTTTTTTTTTTTGGTCAGAGTCGTTGACTTTCGTCGGATGGGAATTGCGTCCAAGTGTGTGGAGGTAAGATCATGATTAATCATCATATACATATGTAAGATCTAAGATCAGTTTGTGCATTCTCACATCGAGTTGTGTAGGGTTTTCGTGGGCTCTTGGGATGGCCATTAGTCTCCCAAACTCGTACAAATCAAGGTCTAGGGCAAGTAGATTGACGACCCATGGGCTGAACCGACCTGAACTGATATACAATTTTTTACCTATAAATATTTAGAGTAAATTTATGTATTTAACCCTTAAATTATTTAAACTCTTGAACTTTTTTTTGGAGTCAATTAAACCCCTAACTGTCATACCAACGGCATGTTTTTTTGGACACACTATTTCGGCATTTGACGTAACTGTCTTCACGCATTAGGAGAAACTATGCATACGCCTTTGAAGGATTTTAAATGAATTCACACGAAACCTAAATAAATATGACACGATGTGATATGCCCACAATACGATATTGATACAACTTGAATTTAACTATACGTAATATGATTTGATTAATAGTTTGATATAAGACAATTTATATGACTCAAAACACTATGCGACATGACATGACATTGCTTCAAACAGCTTAACAACATAAAAAGGTATGGGGGCTTGGTAAGATGAGTTTGTAAAAAATAATCCAAATGACCCCCAAATCCCATATTTGGATTTAAAATTTAATCTCGGATTTTCAAACTCGGCCCGTAGCTGACTCGAAGATTAAATCTATAATCATGAGTTTGACGAAACCTAGTGAAAAGGTGAGTTTGGGAATATAGGTGAAGGGGTTAAGGATATAAAAAATAGTTGTACCCCTTAACATGGTATGAATTGGATTGATCAAAGATAAAATAGTCATTTATATAACAAATAATTGTTAATAATTATAATTTATTCATGGGTCTTACGTGTGTATATGTTGTCTATCAAACATGAGTATGAACTAGATCGAATGTTGAATTTCATTTTTGTAAAGAGGAGTTTGAGTTTGGAATAATTTGGAAAAAGTCAATACAAACATTTCTCGAAAATTCATCCAAACAAACCCTTAGCGATAGAGTAAAATTGCACCAAATCTTATGTATAAAAATCATTTGAGCTTTTTATATTTGGTCAGACAGTCGTATGTGATATATCCTATTTATTAGTGGTAATTTATTAATTTAACTCAATTGAATCCTAATGTCACTACAACCATTTACGCACTTTAGGGATGGAGCCAGGTTTTGGAAAATCGCCAGGGGCAGTGGCCCATTTGGCCATAGGATAGTGCAGTGATGATTTTTTACAAGGTTCATTGCTGAACTTGAATTCATTAGGACACAAACGCCAAAATGATGTGATTCATTGCATTAAATAATAAACATATTAGATTAATATCAAACATAAACAATTAATTTAAATTGATAATATGTTCAAATGGTATTGTATGCAAAAAATTATTATTTTGTACTGGTTTCATTTATTGATTCAATACTGTCTAAATTCCATCATAAAAAAATATTGTTTTAACCTTACTAGTGTAGATTAAGGAGATTTTTAATTTATACGTCAAGTACTTTTAGGATTTCTGGTTCATCTGTTTTACCTATAGACTAAACCATAAAACATTCAAATACAATTTGACCCGAATTTGGCATGGAACTAACCATGCCAAATACTAGGCATGACAATTGTAGACACGACTCGTGAAAACTGATATGAACCTAACACGAATTTAGCAGGTTTAAGTGTAGTCTTAACAAATTCGGGTGGTTATTAGGTTAACTCAGCAGACTCGTGAAATAAATGAACCAGTTTCGTGTTTAACTCATAAACTCGTTTCAACCCATTTAATCTGTTAACAATGGTACTATACATTTTTTTTTAAAAAAAGTTAGGTGTTTCACCCTCTGCCTCATCTCACAGCTCCCATCTAGGAGTGTTCACTCTACCTTACGGGTAGGAAATATAGTCTTCCTACCGATACTTTGAGGAAGAATTTTTTCTTAGCCTATCATACCTGATTAGGTGTGGTATTCTAACCCGACTTCCTACTCGATTAATTAGATAAGAAGTCGGGTAAACACTTTTGTACTTATTAATTTTTGTATTATTTTAACAATTTAATTAAATATCATACACTAATTTAAAAACACAATAAATCAATAACACTAAAATCTACAACAAATACAATAAAACACAAGAAAGCATGAACATCAATCTATCATAATTGTTACACAAATACAATAATAATTATTTTAAGTTTAAAACATATGAAACATATTAAAGTCATAACCGCTCTAATAGATTACTAATTCACCACAAATTATGTAACTTACACAAAAAAAAAAGTTCATGTTTTAGCAACTCAAACATCCACAACAATAACAATGTTATAATATAAATTATTCCACACAAGTACTCTTATAATTACTAAAAAAAATATAAAAAAGTTCAATATATTTTTTGCAAGTATGGTAGGTAGGAATGCAAAAATTGATAGGTATTATGCATTCTTACCCTATTTAATCGAAAAATCAAAAACTCTTCTGCATTCCTACTCAATTTGTGTGACTAGTTGTTTAGTAGAATAGGATAGAGTCGGATAAGTTAGGATATTGTGGCCAATTAGAAATTTGAACACATTTACTCAAATCTCTCAAATTCATTCAAATTTAGTAGTCATTTAATGTTTATTTTTTATCTTTATTTTTTTACTCAGCCATAATTTATTATTATAATAAACAGATTAAACATGTGTAATATATGGTGAGTTGATGATTTTTCGTGTGAACTCGAAATTTTTTAATTTATTCTCTTATTTAGCGAGTGACACATGGGTTCTATCGAGTAACACGTTTAATAAATGATTTGTATATGATTGTGATAGTTGAACTCATTTATATTAATGAATTAGGTATGAATAGAGGGTTTTTTGATACAAACTCGTTCCACCTAACACGAAATTATTTCACTCGACACGATTGACAAACCTACCAAATACTACGTAAGACAACTTGATTTCTCACTTACACAAACAATAGCCAACAACTTCTTTTTTTTTTAATCAACAACAGCTTGTTGAAGGTGTTGAAAAATCAATCCCAGTTGTTTGATTTTTCTTATCTTTTTTTTTTATTTTGGTCACAGTCGTTGACGTTCATTGGACGAGAATTGCGTCCAAGTGTGTGGAGGTAAGATCTTGATTAATCATCATACACGTATGTAAGATCAGTTTGTGTCCTCTCATATCGCGTTGTGTGTGGTTTTCGTGGGCTCTTGGGATAGCCATTGGCCTTCCAAACTCGTACAAATCAGCGTCTGGGGCAAGCAGATTTATCGATGGGCTGAACCGACCTGAACTAATATACATATTTTTGCCTCTAAATATTTAGAGTAAATTATGACTTATGACCTTTGTGTTAATTAAATTTTTGAACTTTTTTTGGAGTCACTTAAACTCCTAAACTATCTAATTGTTTCAATCAAACCTTTCTGTTAGGGTTTTTAACGGAAAGGTGTAGAGTATGTTGTTCATGTGCCTTCTTTAGAGGCGTTTTAGGCAAACCCTATTAAAGACATGTAATTATATATTTAGCTCTTAAATTATGATTCTTGCGTCAATTAAGTCTCTTAACATTGTAGATGGTTGGCTTTTCGCTTGTAAATCTCGAAGAACAACTCTCAAACTAAAAACCTAACCCACTACATGAAGCTTCTATGAGTCTTTATTGTTCATACAATTTCGGTCATTAACAACTCATGTTTGGTGTATGTGTTCAAGTACACGAAAAATGCAAAACTTAAATTATATAGAGCACTTACAATACATCTGATCTGGATGAAGGACTTCATCTGCATCACAAATTAACTACTCTATTGATGAGTTGTTGCTGACTGAAATTGTATAAACAATCGAGGCTCACAGAAGCTTCATGCGATGAGTTAGGTTTTTGGTCAGAGATTTGGTCTTCGAGATTCATAGATTAAAGGTCAATCATCTACAGTATTCAGGAGCTTAATTGATACAAATGTCATAGTTTGAGAGCCAAATACATAATTTACTCATGTCTTTAACGGGGTTGCTTAAAACGTTCCTGAAGAAGACACGTGACTAGCACACTTCACACCTTCCATTAGAAATCATAACAGAAGGGTTTGATTGAAACAATTAGATAGTTTAGGGGTTTTATTGACTCAAAAAAAGTTCACGAGTTTAATTGACACAAAAATCATAATTTAAGGGTCAAATACATAATTTACTCAAATATTTATATCTCATTCTGCAGCATTAAGTTTACAGTTTTAAATATAAACCATGAAAGCGTACATATTTTAGTACGAAATTTTAATGAAGAGGACCCTACCCATGTGTATGGACGGGACGTTTTTTGGACTCTCGCTCTCTCTCTTCTCAACTATATTTATTTAGGAGATATTTTGACTAAAGAAATGCTTTTTACAACTAATATACTAATTTAATTGAGTAAACTAGACATATGACTTTCAAATTATGACATTTGCATTAATTAAGTCCATAAAATTTTTGTGTGTATTAATTGAGTCCTTGAATTATCTAATTATGTCAATTGAACCCTTTTGCCTACATTCGTTAGAGTGTGTCAAGTGACTATATGACACAAAAAGAACAAGTAGCTTGATTGACATAATTAGATAGTTAATTGACTCAATTGACAATAAAAAAAAGTTTAGGGGCTTAATTAATATAAGAGTCATAGTTTGTGGGTCATATGTGTGACACACTTCACTATTTTTCGTTAAAAAGTCTAAGTAAAGCAAAAAAGATTCAATTAACACAATTAGAGAGGTTAGAGACTCAATTGAAATAAAAAAAGGGAGAATTACACTCAAACTCTTTAAGGTTTGTCACTTAATCAATCACTCCCCTAACATTTAAAATATTACCTGTAGACCCCTAAGGTTTGTATGTACGTAATACTTAAACCCTTACCATTAATGTTCGTTAGTATATCTATTAGTAAATTATATCTAGATCCCTTGAAGCTTGTATGTGTGTCATATTTAAACCCCTCAAGTATAAAATTTTATACTTAAACAAAAAATCCTCCAATTAAAGATAGAATAAATATTTTAAATTTTACAATCAAAATTAATGTTCTATTATGACATTTATTAAAATAAAATCAAAAACAAAATCTCATTTTTTCCTTAAAAAAATTATAATTAATATACAATTAGATTATTTATTTGAATTAAATTTTGTTGGTTAAAGGATCAAATTAAATTGCCAAATTATCTCAATTAAAGGTAGAAGATATTGTATCTATTGTAGTTTGATCCTTTGTTTATTTTTTAGTTTTATTCTAATAAATAGTATAATTGTATACTATGATAAGGGTAGGATTCTGGGGATAGGCCGCCAACAAACTTGAAGCCCAAAAAGTCATGAGGAATTGGAGGCAAAGTCCATTGACCCAAAATAAAGCGCCTCTGATTAACCCATGACAAAGGGCAAGGCCCAATGGGCACTCGAGGGGCAGTAGTCCAGTCCCAGCCCAATCAAGTGCTAGCTAAAGGGAAATCCGAGGAGAAGGAATCGAACATTCGACTCAGAGTCATCCCGCCGTGCCATGCATCCAGAGGACAAGGGGGACCATCTCTGAAACCTGCGATAGCTACATCCTCCTGCACACAGGAGGTGGTGGAGCCTAACGTCTCAAAGATCGTGGGCACAGTGGCACCAACTAGAAAATGCTTTTTCAGAAACAAAGACAGGAGGTTCCCACAGGATTAGTAAAAAAGTAGAAGAAACTGCTGAAAACCACAAAAAAGGCATCCTCGTGAGCACCCAATAAGCTAAACACTATCTGTAAAGGCCTAGCGCCTAAATTCAGGCTGTACACATTGGAGTTTCAATATACAAAATCAAGGAGAAAGAGACTCTATTACAGTGGATGTAACCTTAGTCTATCGGCTAAGGCGAACCACTTACTTTCCGTGTTTTCTCTTTCAATTGATAGTCCAATCTATTAAACTAACTCTTACACCAGACTCAATAACCTCACATACGTTGGGCTTGAGCTGTGATTTCCAAGACCCCATTATATACTAATTATGATTTATGACCAAATTAACTACCGAATTACCTCAATTAAAGCTAGAAGACATAGTGTCTATTACAATTTGATCTCTTGTTTTTTTTTACTTTTATTCCAATAGATAGTATAATTGTATACTAGTTATGATTTTTTTTAAAAAATTAGATTTTTATTTTTGATTTTATTTCAATAAATGTCATAATAGAACATGAATTTTTATTTTAAAATTTAAAATATTTGATATTCTATCTTAATTAGAGTATTTTTTGTCTAAGTATAATATTTTAAGCGTAAGAGGTCTAAGTATTACGCGTTTACAACTTCAGATGGTTTGGGTGTAATTTACTAACGGACATTGATAATTGGGTCTAAATGTTAAGAGCTATAAATTCAAGGAGTCTGTATGTAATATTTCAAATGTCAG
>CAUOFW020003204.1:0-39189 GCA_963454935.2 Ilex paraguariensis | reverse complement strand
TTTTTATAAAAAAAAAATCATATTAGTACAAACATATCAAATAACTGTAATCAACACATTTTCATGTTCAATTATACTATCCATTAAAATAAAACCAAACAAAATTCCAATTTTTTTAGAAAAAAATTGTAATCAGTACACAAACATATTAAAGAACCCAAATCTATTATATTGTTTATATAAGAATAAAACCAAAAATCAAATAAAAAGCAAATTTTTTTTTTTAAAAAAAATAAAGAATCCTGAACATCATGATTCGTTTGGTTGCTATATTAGAAATAAAGTAATACAGTCTAATATAACATAAATGAATAAAAGACAAGATTAAATACGGTATTAAATTTACACATAATTTTATCTAGTGTTTGGTAATATACAATATAAACGTTAGATATTAGTTATTCAATCTAATCGGTTGTTTGGTTAGGAAATTATTTTATCGTATTAATATTGAATTGACAAAATACTCTCAATTTGTTACATTTATGACAACTTGATTTTATCAGTGGAGGTTATATATAGTAAATGTGTAGATAATACACTTGAGTTGGTATATAATATCACATCTTTTGGTGATATTAAAATACCTTCATAATACAGGTATATCGTATAAAAAAATATACAATAAATATATGATTAGTATATATTTTGAAATTAATACGGTATCAAATTTGCTTACCAAACAAATATTAGACCCGATTAAATAAAATATAGTACGATCTCATATTTAATCTCCTCCTAATACGTTTATCAAACAAGTCGCATAAGCATTTATTTGTTTTTGTATTATGGATGACAAAATAAAATTATAGTGGTTATAATAACGAATACTAATGACAAAGGTTTATGTGTTATATGTGTACAAACTATAAGTGGTCTAAATGTAATATTTTAAATATAAAAGATTTAGGTGATTAAATGATAAACATCAATAGATTAAAGTGTTGTTAAAAAAATTACTTCTATCTATAATTGGGTCATTTTGATCTCTTACATGTTTCTCGTTAGCTCCGTTATTTATTCATAATTGATAAAGAGTTTAAGTGTAATATTTCAAAGGTGAGGAGTCTATCTGATCAAGTGATACATCTTAGATGATTTGAATGTAATTTATCCAGATATATTTTTAGCAAGGTTTTCAAAAGTTGGTCCATTGGCCCAATCATTCTTCACATGCTGAGGAGAGACGATCCTCATAATATCCATATACGATAAAAAAAAAAAAAAAAAAAAAGTGCACTGATACACTCAGACACGTCTATGGTCCAAGTCAAATTATATCATACTATATAGATTAAAAAAAAAAGAAGCATACACCAACCCGGACTTATTTTTACATTCATTTTTGGAAATTAGTTGGTGCAAACGTGAGTTGCATGTGAATTATTTTGAGTTATTATAATTTTTATTTACTACTTTTATAATTAAATTTTGCTTGATCAAATTATAATTAAATGACTATACTAAAAATTTTAAGAATACAATGCTTACGTGTGTTGCATATGAACTTTTTTTTTAAATTAGTATAATAATTTGTAGTATTTTTAGCCATCTTACAAATATCAAAACTTATATTTTATTGTAAATCCATAAATTGATGACTCGGTTGCATAATGAAGGTCAGACCAAATACAAGCAATTAATTATCACAATACAAATTAAAACAATCAAAGATAACAATTCATATGTATGACAAATTAATAATGATGCATAAATCTAAAATTCTTGAAAATTTTGGATAGGCCCAGACTAATAGTTGTTCAACCAGCAAATTGACTAGTAATGAGTGAAATTCCCTTCTTCAAATTAAAAAATAGCACACATACATAATTTTAAGGAAACTATTTAAGTCTGTTCTTCAAATTATGTATTACAACCATACTGGTAAAAGCCAACCAAAGCTAATTAAAATATCCAACAAACATCTCCACTAAAATGTTTGGTTGTAATTCATATTCGTGATAATTATAACACAATTTTTTTTTATTACTCTAAATAAATAATTTATTAGACTTTTTAATAGTAAACAAATTCTAATTATTCTTCTAGATGCTAATACACATGGTGTGTTTGTGTCTGATTTCTCAGTAGTGAAAGTTCAATTTTGATGGTATCATAAAATCTGGGATGAATTCACCCAAAAAAAAAAAATTATAGATATCAGTGAAAAAAAAAATACCACAAAAAAGTACAGATGCATTAAACGTTGAAATGCAGAGAGAATTGAATGCGTGGAGTGACGCATGTTGAGAGCAATAGAGAAAGACAGGAAAAAAGAGGGAAACATCGAGGGCTTCTGGAAGAGGAAGAGGTAAAGAAGAGAGAGAAAAATGTTTATTTGGAGTGGGAGAAAGATGAGGAAGAAACGACGACGTGGAAGATTCACATACCACTCTCTCACTGTTAGATATCTTCATTCCTTCTTCATTCCTGTAACTTAAACCATAAGTTGAGAAAAGACAAAGGTAAGGACATAAAAATGAGGATACAAGTCATAGCCGATCCTTTAGGATGGCTACAGCTTCATGATGCTGTCATTACAAGCACAATCAATTGAAGCATGCCTTACCTCATGTCATATGCATAAAGAGGAAAAAAATGGGTTACATGTGATTAAGTAGCAGACTCCTTGGCAATCTTCTCAGCCTTGGCAATGACTTCGTCAATACCACCAACCATATAAAATGATTGTTCAGAAAGGTCGTCATATTTTCCATCCAAAACGCCCTGCCAAAAATATGATTCAAAATTCATATGCATCAGAAATTGAAGTTAATAACATCATATATAACCTGCTTGATCAGGAGGACACGAGGTAAGACTAGTTATTAGAAAGATGGTCCAAAACCAAACAGAACATGAGCCGTTTTCTGAAGAGTGCCAATTCAGCGCTACACTAAAAAATAGTTAATTTATACATCTACAGATCAAGGGATGTATGTGGTCACGACATCTACAGATGAATAGCTCTTTGGTATGGTCATAGAGTCAGAAAGACATAGTCCATAAAGGAGACAACCATGGTTGTTAAGAATGCATAAACCTATGGACAAAGAAGCAGCCTCTATATTGCAACTAAAGTTAGTTGAAAACTGTGGTTTTTCTTCACAAAATCAGCCTTCTGCTAAATTTTGAACAATCGTCTTAGAAACATGAAATGCTGCAAACATAGACCAGCTTTTACCAGATTGATTAGTGTCATTTAACGAAGCATGAAAACTTTTTTCGAGTCTAACTAAAATAGGCATGGGCCATTTAGAGTCCATAAATGAATTGCTTATTCTGTCCATCATGTTTCTCGCAGCACTTAACAACTAATTTGTTTGTTTTTATCATTGGAAAATCATTCCTGCCCCTTGGTTTGGTTGTTTCTTGACTTGCCATCGAAAGCAAGCTTTCAGAAATGCTTCACTTAGTGATTCACTCAAATAGAAAAGCAACTAGAGCAGAGCTAGTATCCAGAGCTCTTGAACTAACCAAAACAATGGACAGCGCTCTGAATAAAAGATGAATTAGCCGACTTTAATGGTTCTTTGCCATTGACATGTACATATCACCATCATCCAATTAGGCAAGTAGTTACCACAAAGCCATTTGCCAATGTAAGTTCTGAGAACTATGATAGGCAAAAGCAGGTGCTAAGGATATACAAAAAGTTTACTCAAGGCACAATAGAAAACAGTATCAAAAGCGATATGCAGGCTCAACAGCAGGCAAAAATACAGGAACTATTTTGATGCTCATTGTTATATCAGAAACAAGGAAAAAGGCCCAACTCATGAAAACAAAATGAGCCGGCATGTCTTAATCACCTGGAAACTAGCAACGCTCTCTTTCAGCTCCACGTATTTTCCTGGGGCACCTGTGAACACTTCAGCAACATGGAAAGGTTGGCTCAAGAACCGTTGAATTTTACGTGCACGAGCAACAGTAAGCTTGTCGTCTTCACTAAGCTCATCCATGCCCAAAATAGCAATAATATCTTGAAGGTTCTTGTAATTTTGGAGAACCTTTTGCACACCGCGAGCAGTATTATAATGTTCATCACCTAATATATGAGGAGAAAGCATACGGGATGTGGAATCTAATGGATCAACCGCTGGATAAATACCAAGCTCAGAAATCTGCACAGAGAGACAACTGCAAAGTCACAAAAATTCAATCTAAAACAGAAATGCTTAGCTCAACATCTGTGTTTTAAGTGCTAAATACCTGACGGGACAACACAGTCGTAGCATCAAGATGGGCAAAAGTGGTTGCAGGAGCTGGATCTGTCAAGTCATCAGCAGGCACATATATAGCTTGGACAGATGTAATGGATCCTTTCTTCGTAGTAGTAATACGTTCTTGAAGGCCACCAAGATCTGTAGCCAAAGTTGGTTGGTAACCAACAGCAGAAGGGATACGACCAAGCAAAGCAGAGACCTCGGAGTTAGCCTACATACCAGAAAAAAAAGAACATAAATTAGAACTCACTAAGTACTATTTAATGCAGTAGAAGCACAGATCAAGAACAAGATCCTTCATAGGCCCATTACTTGAGTGAAACGGAAGATGTTGTCAATGAACAGCAGAACATCTTGTCCTTCTGCATCCCGGAAGTGCTCAGCAACTGTCAGCCCAGTAAGACCAACACGAGCTCGAGCACCAGGAGGCTCATTCATTTGACCGTACACCAGAGCACACTTGCTTTCACTCTGTAAAATCATTAGAACACAAAGAGAAAAATCAGGCTAACATTTATGCAACCCCAAAAAAACCAAGGAACAGAATGAAACAAATGTAAAAACTTCCAGCACAAGGACCTGCTTATCTCCAAGCTTAATAACACCACTCTCAATCATTTCTCTGTATAAATCATTGCCTTCTCGAGTACGCTCACCAACACCAGCAAATACAGAAAAACCACCTTATCCAGAGAAAAAAAAAATCAGGAAATAATGCAAAAATAAGTAAATATCATCATCCAAAATGCAAATGAACACCAACCATGTGCCTTAGCAACATTGTTAATAAGTTCCATGATAAGCACCGTCTTTCCAACACCGGCACCACCAAAGAGCCCAATCTTTCCACCTCTTTGATATGGTGCGAGTAGATCCACGACCTATAATGGCTCAACTTAGACAAAATTATAGGGTCACAAAAGACATAGACATCTACATTATTAATAAAAGGAGAGGAAGGGGTTTGGTGTCCACTTCTTAAATTTCTACACTATTCCTACTTTATTCTCTCAGTCACTGCTAATTTCAACTGTAACTGCACTTAATCGTACTTAACCACTCAAAACTTCCAATCTAACTGCATTTAACCATAATTAACCGTCCATAACCATGGTACATATCTAACTCTCTTACTGTCTTCCTACTCTCATAGTTCTTTATGTATCTCATTTTTTTGTAACTACACAAACAGAAAACCGTGTGCCAGAGCCGCTGTAACTCAAGAACATGAAGGCAGCACCAAAACCATAGGGGACAGGTGATGGCAAACATGGGTCACCTTTCATGAGTTCACAGGCCCACAGATTAGTACCAGAATATAATGATTGCACAAATTTAGGAAAAATCACCTTAATTCCAGTAACAAGAATCTGTTGTTCCGTTGCTTGCTCAACAAAGGCTGGAGCTTCTCGATGGATTGGGAGGAAGTGATCCGTTTCTATGGCATAGAAAAAATTTACAAGAACAGACAAGAAAAATAAAGAAGAAAGCATCAACCAACTGAATATGAAGAACAAACGAGTAAAGGGAAAAAAGAGTAACAGAATACTAGCGAGGTTTTAAAGAAATAAAGAAGACATACTCATTTCACCCTTCTCATCAATGGGCTCTCCAATAACATTCATAATACGACCTAGTGTAGCTCTCCCAACAGGCACCTGCCAACATGAACCATGGTTGTGAAAATCATATGTAAGAATCAACCATTAAGCACTGAAGAATGCAGACAAAAAAGAAATGAGAAAGGCCATTTTACATTGCCCATTTCGCCGAAACAATTAATCTACGGGTGAAACACAGGAACATAATGCTGAAGGCCCCATTTAGATTAAGGATACAATTCTCTTATCAGAAAACAAGTAGATGCATACTACGAATCATAGAACCAAACCGTCATGGGCAATCTCATCAATTACAACCCAGAAAGTATGACCAACAATGTAATATTCTCAAAAACTACACGCATACACACACACACATATTATGACCAACACTGCAATATTCTCAAAAACTACATGCATAAACACACAAACCCACACACACATATTAGTAAATGTATCCAATAGGAGAGGGAAAGGGTAATTACAGTGATAGGAGAGCCAGTATTGAGAACCCTCTGTCCTCTCACAAGCCCTTCAGTCCCATCCATAGCAATTGTCCTCACCATATTCTCTCCCAGATGCTGCGCTACCTCCAGAACCAATCTGATTGGATTGTCCATAACCTCCAGAGCTGTCAATATCGGTGGCAACCCTTCATCAAACCGGACATCGACAACCGCACCAATCACCTGGCACACCTGGCCAACCGCTCCAGCCCCCGTGAACTCATCAGTAATTTTGCCACCACCGGATTTCACAACCTTAGACGGCAGCGATGGCGTTGGCGCCGTCGCCGGAGCTGCGGCGGAAGTGGCGTAATTGATCACTCGCTTTAAAAGAAAACCGCCCGGTGATGGACGCTTAACTGACTGTCTAAGGGTTCGGAGTGAGGGTTTAACGGAGAGAAGTGTAGAGGAACGGAGTAGCGAAGAAAGGAGTTTGCGTGAAGCCATGGATGAGGCTAATGGAGTGAAAGTGGGTTGGGGTTAAGGTTTTATTGATTGTGTTTCCGTAATGATCAGTGTCTGTGAGAAGAATTCACGTTGGCAAATGGAGCACAAGAGGATCAATGGGTGTGTGTGTGTGCGTGTGAGAGAGAGAGAGAGAGAGAGATGGTGTGGTGAGTACGACAGTGGGAATGAAGATGGTGGACAATGAGGAGATATAAGAGGTGAAATTGAGGGAGATTTTGGCGTCCAGTTTGTTTGGATCTCCGATGGTGGACCTGCTCCCCTCCTCGGAAGAGTTCAAACAACCGTGGAATGACGCGTGTTGGTTGCGCGGCAATTTCGGCACTTGAAGTGTTGTGGCAATTTCGGCATCTGAACTTTCAATTATTATAATTTAACCCCTTAGACTCTTACGTCTACCAATAAACTCCTCGTTAAGATGGATAAAATATGCCCCTTGGTTGTTGCTTTGAAGGCAAACTAGAATATGTACATGCATTGCTGGGATTTTTGAGGGCATGGTTCCCTCAATTTATCTGGTGAAGTTCACGCCTAAGCTTCTCAATGGATTAGATTTAGTTCAAATTTTAACTGATTTGAATTTAAATTTAATTTTAAAATATAATCCAAATCTAATTCAATAATCCGAAGAATTTTATTTTTGTGGTCTATATCCAAATTCGCTAACAATCTAAAATTCAATTCGATCCAAATAATTTAATTAACTAAATTTTAACAAATTATACCTAAATTTCAAATAATTTTTTAAAATAATACTTAATTTTTTTAATATTTATATAAAAACATATAAATAATTAAGATTAAATATAGATATATTTAAATTCAAATCCATGAAATATAAGATATCATATTTATATTCGAATTTTGATTTGGATTGTCGATAAAAAATATTAATCCGTATTCGTTTAACTGAATTCGAATTCGAATCAAAATCTAATATATTGACGGACCAATCCATGAGTAACATTGAAAAAACAAAAATAGTACAACATGAAATTAGGAATTGGAAGAAGGGAAATTGTGCATTGAAAATTAGGGGCGTAACTTAAGCGGGTCAACCCGAAAAAAAAAAAAGGACTTCAGTTGAGATTTTTAATACTTGGGTTGGATCTGAGTAAAAAAATACTAACCCGAATTACATTTGGACAGTACCTAGGTTGAAATCTCGGGTTACCGAGTCACCCGAATGTATAAATCGAGTTTAACTTCAATATATAAATCGAACTTAACTTGAATTTTAAATCGGGGTTCAACACGAATATATTCAAAAATAAATATATAGATCAATATAGCAATATAACTTATAAGTTGAAACACTAGGGATTAATTTTATGTTAAACATTTAACTTTTATGTCTTTATGTTAAATTTTTATACTTCAAATACTATGTTTTTATTTTAAACATTTGATTGAAGTTATTGATTGTTATTTTAGGCGAATATTATGTAACATGTATCAAATTTACAATAATAGACTGATTTTCGGACTTGAATAAACTCTACTTGAATTATAATTCAAAATTAATCCAAATTACATAACCTGAACTCAACCCGAATCACAACTTAAAATTTGTTTGAATTGCATAACCCAAATTCAATCTGAACCTGTCCGAATTAAACTTTGACAATACTTTGGTAGAGTACTTGGAGTTAAGGTCTGAATTACATCCTTACTGAAAATAAGAGTCCAGTATAGACATTGTCTATTTTGCCCTCCAAGCAATTGTCAGTGGGTTGATTCCGCCTATCTTAATGAAGGGGAAATAAACGGAAGCGGTTTATTGCTACAGATGTAAAAGTCATAAAGACTAAATAGAAAGAATAGAAAGTTTAGAGACGAATTTGAAACATGTGTAATAATTGGAGAGGCATTTATGTTATTTACCTTTTTCTTTTCTTTTTTTTTTTATATCACGAGGATGCAATGAATTGATGTCACTGTTATCTATATAATAAAGTCCAACATTATAAATAATTTTTATTTTTTTGGTTAATGTTAATTTCATAAATTTAATAAAAAAAAATAAACCATCTTATGTTTGGGATGACTTTTCAAAAATATTTTTAAAATTTATGACTTTTCATAAATATTTTATAAAAAAAATAATAGTTTTAAACAACTTATTTAATTACTTTTAAAGAAGTTAGAAGCAGTTTTAGTATTTAAATAAATAAATAAGTAAAATAAAAAAAAATAACTTCTACTTATTTAAAATTAATTATCTACAAAATATTTAACCACCGTTGCCTCCGCCGCCTCCGCCGCCGCCACCCCATCCCTACCCCCGCCACCACAGTTATTTTAGTGTTATTATTCGTTGTCGATGACCGTTGTAACAAATATTTACTCCTAATTGTGATTTCTAACAATTAAGAGAAACATTTGGCAAAAAAAACTCCCGCCAAATGGGAAAACCGGCTATCTCCGGTAAAGCACGAACTAACCGGTCAACACTATAAAATCACAAACAACATTTCATAGCTCTCAATTTCCCCTGCAATCACAATTATCGTCCCTGTTTTGCTTCTTTCTTCATCTCCTTCGTCTTCCTCGTTGATCCTTATTATCTAGGGCTTCGCGACTTCGATGAAGGTTTTGAAGCGTAGGGTTTTCACCGAACCGTACCTGAACGAGTCCAACACGGAGCTCTCTTTGAGTTTGGTACAATGAGTGCAGTGAACATTACGAACGTGACGGTCTTGGACAACCCGGCGTCGTTTCTGGCCCCTTTCCAGTTCGAAATCTCATACGAGTGTGTCACTCCTCTCAAAGACGGTACTTTATATCTGCTCACATTTTATTTGATTTTAATACTGCCGACTGGGGTTAGGTTACATGAACAGGGGCAAATATTTGATACTTAGGGTTCACAATTTCAAAATTGAGAAGTATCTATGGTTGATATTTTAGGAAATGGTGAGGTTTGCCATGAATTTTAATCGGGATTTATTAAGCAAGATGTTCTTCGTCTGATCTTGCTTTGGCTTAACATTAGGTACCTTTCTGTACTATCTGGATGTCGGATTCCACGAGGGAAAGGGGAAGAAAATGTAAAGGACTACCAAACATGGGAAAATGATGAGGAAAAATGTAATATGAGGATTGTGGGTTTGTGTGACAATGTTAGGTCCATCTCACAAGTGAGCATGTGGTGTTAACTGATTTCTACTGGTTCGATTTAGTAACCATTATAGAGATTTAGATGATTAAGAAGCTACATTTCTTAATGGGTTCGAGGTAGCAGTTATTTAAAAATTGTACTTCATTGCTTTAGAGTTATGGTTAGACTGGATTTTTAATTTACGCTGCCTTGATTACAATTGGCCCTTAAATATATTTAGCTTTATAAAGCCTGATTATAAATAATTTTATTTTCCTGTGTATTCACAATGAGTTTTGCCAGATAAAAGATGATTTTTGAAATCATTGTTTTACAGTCATTAAGCAATGTCTTGAACCTTACCTACTAGTTTCTCCCATATCTCTGCCTGAGATTGGTGATACATTTTTGAATTGCCTGTGTAAGTATGACCGGATGTTTGCAGTGTGGTGGGATACATGCTTGAGGTCTGCTCATTAATTCATAGTCATTGTACTTGTATCATTTTTTGTTGTTTGTTTTGAGGGCTCACCTATGGTCCTTCCTTTTCAGTCTTGGCAAAAGGCTTGTTGTTTTTACCCAGCTCCACCATTTAGGAACTTAGTGCATCCTTTACATGTTCCTTCTATATATTGTACAAGTCATCTGCTTTGTACATGTTTCCATGTTGTTATAAATTTGCGTTTTTCCTTCTAGCATGTTTGTAACAAATATGCACCAATGTGATTTTTTTTTTCTTGAATGGGCGAAAGAGAGATAATAAAATCGAAAAGGAGTAAATTGGAATATATACCTTTATACCATTACTGAATTTACATCTTGAAGTGGGACACTATGCTGTTTGTGGATTGTTTCTCCACAGGGCCTAAAGTATTGTATGAGGAATCATTTTGGTGGTTGGGGAGAGCATGGCCCCTGCTGGCCACCCCATGTGTCTGATCCTGTCTGGTTCTACATGTTTCATCTTTAATTGATTACAAGGTGCAGCTAACCCATACAACAACAAAGAACATGCCTTTGAACACGAGGAATTTTTGCTATAACCTTGATTTCATGTTGTTTGTTCACTGCTGGGATGATTGCGGCATTATTAAATTACTATTTAGTGATTTTGCAACTGTAGCCCCAAGAAAGTGTAAGGCTCAATTCTCTTCTTTCTAGCTGATTGGAAGGAAAGACTAAATTTTATGTACTTATGTCCACCGTCCATGGACCTGCAATGGAATGCCATGCATGGCTTTTTTATTTGCTTTGTTTGAATCGAAAATGGGGATAAGCAACTAGATTATGATGTCAGCATTTTTGCTTACAGCATTAATTTGTTTAGAAACTCAATGATGATCAATTTATAGCGAATACACGTGCATGAGCTTTGGATGTCCATCCAACCCACACACTGCATACCAACAGGGCATTAGATACTTACCTTGTGAAGGCTTTGCTTTCTTGAGGTCAAGGGTTCAAGTCCCCCCTCCTCTCTCCCTTCCCTAAAAAAAAAAAAACTTAAATAAGCAAAAAAAAAAGAAGGTAATTTGTTGTTTATGCCGACACCTGTGAGAACCCAGGACTATCACCCTTCAGATAAGAGTTGAATAGAATATGGTTAAAAGTTTGTGCTCCACATATTGTCTCTAAGTATAGTATAAAAATTCTACTTAAAATTTATTTTTCTCGGTCTATATATTTTAATTTCGAAAGTTGTACAGATATTTAAATCTCCAGCTTGTAATCATTTGGTCATATATGCAGTCTTATAAAAAATTTGTTATACATGCAGATTTGGAATGGAAACTCATTTATGTTGGATCAGCTGAGGATGAAACTTATGATCAACTTTTAGAAAGTGTTCTTGTAGGGCCTGTCAATGTTGGAAACTACCGTTTCGTCTTGCAGGTAACCTTTGTGGACGTCTTGACCTATGGTTCAGAAAGTTAGTATTTTGACCATTTGTGGCATAGAACTCTTATTTGTTGGCTTTATCGTGTTTTTTGGGGCACTTCTACCAGGCAGACCCTCCGGATCCTTCAAAGATCCGTGAAGAAGATTTAATTGGTGTCACAGTGCTCCTCCTGACCTGCTCTTATCTGGGCCAAGAATTTGTCCGAGTGGGCTATTATGTGAACAATGATTATGATGATGAGCAGCTTAGAGAGGAACCTCCCCAAAAGGTGTTGGTTGATAGGGTCCAAAGAAACATATTAACTGATAAACCTAGAGTCACTAAGTTCCCCATCAATTTTCACCCTGAAAATAATGAAAGTGGAGAACAAGGACCTCCAGCTGATCATCCGATTGAAGCAGATGGAAATGAAGAGCAGCTGGTTTCTTCATTGGATCATCCTTCAGGAGAGGAAGGACCTTAAAGTCAATGATGTTTTAGTTCTCTGAACTCCTAACTTCTCAGTAGGTGTGTAGAAAGCTTATCTTCTTCGGTGGCATCATTGCTAAACGATCTTATACACGAAACCATGTTTGAGCTTTTCACCAAGTTTATGTGGATATTTAATGACGGATGACAGATGTACTGGGTCAAATCAGGTTGTTGTTGGCTGTTAAGCTAGTGGTTTGACGTTTTGGTTTGTGTTCCAGATTGGACTCTTGAGAGTTTGACTCGGTTGATTAGTGCATTTGCGTTCTTGCAAGCTGTAACTGATGTATTTTGCAAAAGAAGCTAATATAGTTGCTTTTTGTTCCCCTAAACCATTCGTAGTTGCCTTACTTTTAATCTTTGATGGGATAAATCATGCATCTGAAGTGGATTTCATTTTCATTAAATATAGAGCTGAAATAAATTTACAGATTGTTGGGAGTAAAAAACCTGCTTAAATGTAGACTAGAGGGTGAGCCTAGTAGCAATTATTATGGAATTTGCACACTAAAAGATCTTACAATTCTTAATTTGTACCCTTAAAGAATTGAATTTTTAAATTGCACTCTCTATCTTAAATTTTATCCT
The DNA here is from genome assembly GCA_963454935.2 of Ilex paraguariensis. NCBI lineage: Eukaryota > Viridiplantae > Streptophyta > Magnoliopsida > Aquifoliales > Aquifoliaceae > Ilex > Ilex paraguariensis. The sequence goes on along the minus strand of CAUOFW020003204.1, from coordinate 26,335 downwards.
TGAATTAAACTACATTGTATTAATTTTATAACAGTGAGAGTGTAATTTGAGAATTCAATTCTTTAAGTATAAATTGATAATTATAGCATCTTTTAGGGTACAAATTTAGAATTAGAGCATTTTTTAGGATACAAAGGAAAATTAACCCTTCGACTAATGACCTAGAGTTATGATTCGAGTTTCAGATATAGTTATCTCCATTTGGAGGTGATGGTGTTCGGAATTTATGGCCCAAGCCCAACGAAGATGGGGCGATGTTCTGAGTAGGTTTTGCAGATTATGCATTAATCTCTCATGAACAGTTAGACAGGGAATATAAGTGGTTCACTTTAGCCGATAGACTAAGGTTACGTTCACTATTAATGGAGTTTCTTGCTTCTTGAGTTTGTATATTAATCGGTTGAAGATATGCTCCTTGAAACTGGGGATCCGAAGTCCTCTTACAAGGAGTGAGTATTTAACTATTCTTTCTTTGTGTCCTTATTCTTGGCTCCTCCGATGCATATGGGTCCAAGAAGAGATCCCCCCTCGTCAGGTTATCGTTTTCTATTTATATTAGGGTCTCTTCTAGGGTTTTCAACTGTCCTTCTCTTAGTACTGATCCATTCAATTCTTCTCTCTGCCCCTTCTTGCTTTTTTTGTCACCACGATCACTGTTCATCCGGCGCTGCCGTTGGCACAATCTCTGGTGGCTTGGCGCTCCACTTTCTCTGAGATTATCATAAGTGTCAGGAGTGGTCCCCTGGATCCTTAGGGTGCGTGGTCCCTACTGGCGATCCAGAAGTAGCATTTAGACTAGACTTTCAACCTTTGGACTGCTTATGGTTTAGATTAGGCCTGAATTGTTGGGTTACAAGCTTTCTGCTGAAGTTAGGTTCTTCTTCTTTGCTTCGGACCTGTTGGGCTGGTTAGGCTTCTAGGCCATGAAGGCCTTGGCAATGGGGGATCTCTTCTTGGACCCATAAGCATCGAAGGAGCCAAAGAAAAGGACACTAAGAGAGAATAGCTAGATACTCACTCTTTGTAAGAGGACTTTGGGTCCCCAATTTAAGGGGGCATACCTCTGATCGATTAATATACAAACCTAGAGAGCAAAAAATTCCATTGGTAGTGGACGTAGTTTTAATTTGTCGGTTAAGATGAACCACTTACATTCCCTGCCTAATTGTTCACGAAAAATTAATTCATTATCTACAAAACCTATCCAGAACATCGCCCCATCTTCGTTGGGCTTGAGCCATAAATTCCGAGCACCATCGGAAGGTAAAATTGGGTGTATTAATCATCTCTAGAGATTGAAGGGCCATAATCATCTTTACATTACGAAGCAATCACTGGTTGAATGAAGAATGAAAGTTTTGCACTTCTTTCTTGACTTTCTCGGGTATATCCCCGGTAAGCATTGTCGCTGAGAACCTCCGCGCGTTCCCGCGTGCGAGACAGAGAGTACTAAAAATGTAATGTCACGTGATATTATCGATTAATAATAAAATATTAAATAAAATAAATAAATTTTATTTAAATAAGTATTGAGTTATATGAACGGATAGTTATTATTTTGTGCAGATTTTATTTATTTATACATTATTAATTAGTAATGTCTTGTAATAATAGTGACACCGTTTTACCATTGTATTTAATATTTTCTTGGAATCAATCCGAACTCTATTTATAAATAGAATGAGGCTGTTAAATCAAAGGGATGCAAAAACTCTTATCATAATAAGCCCAACAAATAAAACTAAGTTAAGACTAGGCAATGAATTGGATTTTAATTTAAATTTGATTAAACAAATATGAATTAATATTTTTTATCGATAATTTAAATACAAATTTGAATATGTTATATCATGTTCAATTGATTCGGATTTATATATATATCAATATTTAATCTGATTATAAATTTTATATGAATTATGCATTTATATTTGTATAAATTTATGATGAAATTAAGTAACTATTTCATAAAATTGTATTGAAATTTAGTGACATTTTTTTTAAATATAACTTATTTTACTTATTTAGATTGAATTAAGATTAAGACTTTTAAATATAATTGAATTCATTAACGGGTTATGTCAAGGAGACTAATAGACAGATAGTTAGTAGGAGAGAGAGAGTTACATCGTGGCCTTTTGAAGAGTGCAATGGGCATGGGTGAATTGGTAGGTGTCCAAACCAAAGGTAGTAAAAAACAAATAGAGTTCAATTGGGATCGGATAGTAAGGTTGCCAAAAACCAATTTAATTCGTCAGCTGGCAAGCCATGTTCATCTAGGGTGGGTGGGCACATTCATAACAGGATTCTATATATATCTCAACCAGTGCCCACTTTAATGTCCATCTGATTACTACAATTCACATGCACAGTTCAGTTTCTGCGCTTCACTTCCAAGCAGTTCGATTCTCTCTCTCTCTCTCTCTCTCTGTGTATCTGCAATGGCAGACACCGACTCCGATCCAAATGCCCTAATCGATGGCAATTCCCTTGTTGCCATGTCCCTGGCACGTGCCGGCGTGGATCGCATGTTCGGCGTGGTGGGAATTCCGGTCACCTCCCTCGCCAACCGCTCTGTCGCCCTCGGAATCCGATTCATCGCCTTCCACAACGAGCAATCCGCTGGCTACGCTGCCTCGGCTTACGGGTACCTCACCGGTCGGCCTGGAATTCTCCTCACCGTTTCCGGGCCGGGTTGTGTTCACGGGCTAGCGGGTGTCTCGAACGGCACTGTTAATGCCTGGCCCATGGTCCTGATCTCCGGCTCATGTGATCAAAAGGACTTCGGCCGCGGGGATTTCCAGGAGCTCGATCAAATAGCGGCCGTTAAACCGTTCTCGAAATTTTCCGCAAAAGCCTCTAACATCAAACAAATCCCTGGTTGTGTTTTCGATGTCCTTCACTGGGCTGCATCGGGGCGTCCCGGCGGGTGTTACTTGGACTTACCCACCGATGTGCTTCACCAAACTGTCACTGAATCGGAGGCGGAGAAATTGATTGTTGATGCTCAGACTTGTAGAAAGGAAAACAAAGAGGAAGGGATTGAAATTGTTAAGCATTCGGAGATTGAAAAGGCGGTTTCGATGCTGAGACAGGCAGAGAGGCCGTTGATTGTGTTTGGTAAGGGCGCTGCCATTGCTAGAGCCGAGAATGAGCTGAAAAAGTTGGTGGAAAGTACTGGAATTCCATTTTTGCCAACACCTATGGGGAAGGGTTTGTTGCCTGATACCCATGACCTAGCAGCAACTGCGGCGAGGTCATTGGCAATTGGGAGATGTGATGTTGCATTGGTGGTTGGTGCAAGGCTTAATTGGTTGTTGCATTTTGGGGAACCTCCAAAGTGGTCTAAGGATGTGAAGTTTATTTTGGTTGACATAAGTAAAGAAGAGATTGAGCTGAGAAAGCCATGTCTTGGACTGGTTGGGGATGCGAAAAGGGTTTTGGAAATCATAAATAAGGAGATTAAGGATGACCCTTTTTGTTTGGGAAAGAATCATACTTGGGTTGAAGCGATAGCAAAGAAGGCAAAAGAAAATGTGTCAAGAATGGAGGCACAGTTGGCTAAGGACGTTGTGCCTTTCAATTTTATGACACCAATGAGGATAATCAGGGATGCAATTTTGGGATTGGGTAGTCCTGCTCCGATATTGGTGTCTGAGGGGGCAAACACGATGGATGTTGGTCGTGCTGTGTTAATTCAGATGGAGCCGAGGACAAGGTTGGATGCTGGGACTTGGGGGACAATGGGGGTTGGTCTGGGCTATTGCATTGCTGCGGCTGTGGCTTCACCTGATCGGCTTGTTGTTGCTGTTGAAGGGGACTCTGGATTTGGTTTTAGTGCCATGGAATGCGAGGTTTGTTCCCTCTCTAAGGAGTTTGCTTATATATTAACGCTTCTTGTTTATGGAAAACTCGTATTCTATGCCTTATTCATTCAATTAGGGATCAACATAATGCTGATGCTCAAGCTGAAAACTTTATTTTCTCAATGATATTGTTTGTGTTTTACTGGAAATGTTGTGTATCTAGATACTTGGAGAAGTGTCCCCCCCCCTCTCCTCCTTCCTGGTTCACTGTTTTTTGCGCTTTCAAATTGTTTGGATTTTTTATATGCATCTTCTAGCTATTTTAGGGTATCGGTCATTATTATCCAAGGGTGGAAATAAATAGAGATATTGTCCAGAACTTCTTTCGTCACGGAGATAGCAAATTGTGTTCTGTTTATATGCTTATTGGTGTTGTGATTGGCCACTTCTAGGAGAACAAATGCTACACATTTAATGGTTCGAGGTTTAAGTTGCTTGTATATGTCAATGCATATCATTAAATAATAACAGGCTCTGAGGGTAGATTCACATTTAGTTGTCGCTATCCACCATCTATAACACCAGCTGTAGTAGAATCTTGGATTATTTGAAGTCATTTAATTGGGTTCATTCCTTGTGGGCTCTCGGTTGGAGGTGTCCACAGAACCAAGTTACATTTTGAAGACCATAAAACTAAGAATCATCTTCACTTTTATCTCAAATGGTCACCCTGCTTTTGATGCCGGATTGAATCAATGACCGCAGTCTGCTTCAAATGCCTGTGATAAGATAACAGGGAAGTTTATTTTGATCATTACTATACATGGAGTCCTGTCCCAACTGGGTCTTGAACCTTGCAATACAACTTGGAACTTACCATGTCCAACAAAGAATTTGCTGGGACCAACTAAACAACGATAAATATCCATGCCCCACGGATGCTAATGTTGTAGTCTAAACTTTCCTTGTCTTCGACATCAATTAATTCTATGACCTTTTTGGGTTTATTGTTAAGGAATGCCTCTTTGCTCTATGCATGCGCTAATTTCAGTCTCTTCATTAATGAGTACATCCACCCCCCGCGAGAACAAAGTATTAAAATTAAATTATAACTTAAAAAAAGGAGAAAACTAGAAATTTTGTTCCAAGACTGCAGTAAATGTGCAAGTCTATCTGTCTTACTTTATAAATCACATCCCATTTAGTTCTCATTTATAGCGTCCTCTCTTATAGATTGGGTGGGTACAAACCTAACCTTTTACATTGTTCAGGCCCACAATCTCAATATTGTTGGGCCGAATTTTAAGTAGAACCAGTGTGCCTTTTATATGTGTGTGCATATAAAAATATATTTTTAACTACGCATCACTTAGATGTTCTTTTATGAAGCCAATTCATACCGATATTTGATTGCTAGGCAGTGATATATCTTTTCCTTTCTCTTCTTTGTGAATTAATTATTTTGTGCGACATTCTTTCCATGTTGCTTTTGTTCTATAAAATTCATTTATCCCAAATGCTGCACAAACAGGAAGCCCTTAAACTTATGAAAGTTGCACTTTTTTCACCCCAACTCGTTCTTGGGCCATATTTTTGTATATTCATTCTTATATCATATTCTTTTTGCCACCATTATCTTGACATATATGGTTTCCTTCTGAGCAGAAAAAAATTATATGCTGTGTGTTTCTTTGAACTCTGCAGACATTGGTTCGATATCAGTTGCCTGTGGTGGTTATAGTCTTTAACAATAATGGTGTATATGGTGGTGACCGGAGGAACCCTGAAGAAATTACAGGACCTTACAAGGATGATCCAGCACCGACTTCTTTTGTCCTTGGTGCTGGATATCATCTTCTAATTGAAGCTTTTGGGGGAAGGGGTTATCTTGTTGGGACACCTGATGAACTCAAATCAGCGCTTTCTGAAGCTTTTTCTGCACGGAAGCCTGCTGTCATAAACGTTACAATTGATCCATATGCTGGTGCAGAAAGTGGGAGGATGCAGCATAAAAACTGAGGCAAGCTGTAGCACCTTTAATTTTTGGTTGGTTATGCTTTTTTGTTTTTGTGTATACTTGGTTTGCTTTTTCTGGAGGTTCTCATGTGTGACACCTTCTGATTAGGTGAATCTAGACCAGTTTTAGCATAAATAATTTATAAAGCTGGAGTTGTGGTTGTTGCTAGCATGTCGGCAAGACACACTCTTAACTCCAGTTTGTTTGTTCCATATCATCATATCAATTGTTGAAGAAATTGAATAAGTGAAGAGAAAAAAATAACGGCATCAAAGGCGAACAAGTCATAATACTTGACCTAGTTGATGTATAGTATTAATGTGCTCAGATTTCAAAGTTAATCTGATTATGTCACTATGGAGACATCTGATTATGTCACTATGGAAATGCATATTACACTCTCATATGGACTCGATGGATGTTCAGGGTAGTATTCACCCATTTGCCGTTTTTGATTTGTCTATGGAATCTGTAACCAATGCCTGCTGTTTTTTGACTTTTGCTTGTTAGCAGTTTGATTGGTGCATGAAAATTGGAAGTTCTGCATCAAAAGAGATATTGAGGTATCTGCCGTAATTTTTTTTTTTGTGGCAGCTTGGTGCTACTACGTATGATTCTGCGTTGTTAATAACCTTCCTCCGCACCTTAAAATCTGCGATTACATGTTTTTTAGTTTGTAATCTGAAATTACAGGTTAAGATTGCTTCAGTTATTATGAAGCATGTGGATCAGTATTATTCCCCTCTCTCGCTCTCTCCCCCCCCCCCCCCCAAAAAAAAAAAAAACCCGGATGTACAAAAGAATCTTTGATCTGTATATCCGTAAATTGAGTGGAAGTAAAGCTTCTTAATTGGCTGAGTTTGTATAAATCTCTCATTCCATTTAAACATACACTGCATAAAATACTCCTTTCGTGTATATCGGGTTATTGCTGTTAGTATTTTTAATATACGAGTTCAATGTAATGGTTTTTGTGCAGAGAAACTAATTGTAAGCTAATAGATAAATCTACCAGGAGATAGTATCTCTTAGATTGTCTACTAATTTCTAAGTACTTCAAATTGAAACTTACAAGCAGAAATACATGCCAAACAACTAAGGAAAGGATAAAAGGAGAAGTACATAACCTCCATCCTAATTAAAAAGAGGAAAATTGGAAGATGTTACTCTTTATTTCTTTTATCAAGTGGGCTGAAGAACCGGGAGTGTTCAAATATGAACCCATAAAAGAGCTAAAAAGTAGGCGTAGAGCATGCTAGAGGAGCTGCAAGTAAGGAACGTGCTAGCTAGTAAGGTGGTGGACGGGGATGCCAAGGTGGAGACGGTCCATAGGGATCAAAGTGTGATGGCAGAGGTGGATCAAGAGGTCCAGGCTGAGGTATTGCATAAGGTGGTGGAGTGTAAGGCGGTGGGGGTGGTCCAGGAAGTGGTGGTGGAGCATAATTATTTGGTGGCAGAGGTGGTGGTGGAGGAGCATAATTATTTTGTGGTGGAGGTGGTGGTGGGATGAATGAATCTAGTACCAGCACTGGTGGCAGTGGGGGTGATCTGGGTGGTCCAGGAGGTGGAGGTGACAGTGGATCGTATGGACCTGGTTCAGGCACTGGTGGTGGTGGTGGTGGGGGGGGGGGGGGGGTGATCCAGGAGGTCCAAGAGGTGGTGGAGGAGGAGCATAATAATTAGGTGGCGGCGGTGGCAGAGGTTGTGAGTGGCGGTGTCTTCGGAACCCCATTTTTCTGAACTTCGTATGAAAGATTACTGAAGTAACACCACCGAGTAGGGATCATTAAGGACAAGAAGCGACTATATAGAGGATGTGACATGAAATAAAATCTTGGGTTAATTGCAAATTACACTCTAAAAGATAGTTCAAATCTCAATTGAGACTCTTAAAGATTAAAAATTTTAATTTACACTTTCAAAGATAGAAATTTGTATCAATGTGCACCCTCAAAGATAAAAAAATTTTAATTTATACCCTCAAAGATAGGAATTTGTATTAATGTGCACTCCTAAAGATAAAAATCTTAATTTGCACTCTCAAAAATAGAAATTTGTATCAATGTGCAATTAAAATTAAATTGATAAATTATACTTAAATCCCATCATGTTTGTCACTTAATCATTTGAATCTCTTTACATTTAAAATATTACTCTTACATCTCAAAACGTACAGAAATCATCTTAAGCGTAAAGACTGCCAAATGATATTTCGTAATTTTAACATCACACTGCAAAAGTAATTGGGTATTGCTTTAACAATTTGTTCTCTCTCTCTCTCTCTCTCTCTCTCTCTCTCTCTCAAATGGACGGACTTTGACGTAGGTACCAAGGAATAAGGCCCGCCTACGATAACACACCACCACCACGACAAAACGCCTCCAAATTTTGCGGTGGACATCAATTGTTTTTACTAAAACTTGTTCATTAACTGATGTGACACACTATCTAATATCACCATATAATTAAATGAATAAATAAATATGTGATGGTTGTTGATGAGAGACACATCAGTTGAGATGTGAAATTTTTTAATAAAAAAGTTTGCTCTATGTTTGTATTTTTGACAGGAATTAAAGATAAAGCCGTCCTTCTAGATTTCCAGAATCTTTTTTTTGAGTTCTTTTCCCTATCGGCTTACTAATTCTAGAACAAAGATAAGTTTCTAATAGCTTCCAGTACCTTATGTATAACATTTACAGAAAGAAGCTAGCTGTTTCGTGTAACCATATAATTACATTACCTACCCCCCCCCCCCCCCCAAAAAAAAAAAAAAAAAAAAAACCCATATATAATTATACCCTTTACTTGTTTCATCAAGAAATTACCCATATTCAGTTAAAACAAATTTTGGCCAATATCCAATCTGCCTCTGAGAAATTGCCGGGAATAGACAAAAGCATAGCTTGCAAGTTGGAAAAAACCAACTTCAAATAGATGGAGTGTTTGTTTGAAAGTTTTCCTCTTTTTAATCTCTCCATCACCTTTAAGGCAACCATTATAATAGTGAATGAGACCATAACGTAACCTGATTCTTGTAATGACGTATGATGATGAAAGAAATTTATTGTCAATCTTAGAATTGATTGACTCTTCTAGTATAAAAAAAATGAGCTTAGTCAATGAATCCTAGTAAGTTGGGAATTCTGACATGCTTGATTCTCTCTTTTTCTTGATCGGATTGTCAAAGGAGAATTGTTACATGAGTCTTAGAATCCCCCAACTGAAACACAACCTTTGCCAAATCACCAAGCTTATTAATTACTCTCTAAATCCATGAACTGTTTCAGCCAATATTGCCACAATTGAAACATAGGATGATGTAGAGGAAAACAATCTCTCAATTTAGCCTTCTTTTACATCATTAGTTTTCTCTTCCCCTTCACTGCCAGCTCTTTCTCACCTTTCGAACCATGGTCAAAAATGGAAATTGTATCAATACTTAGAAATTGCTAGTTTGTGATTTCTTGGAAGTTTTGATAATTAGGTAGACATATCTGATTAATTTCACTTAGCGAAAAAAGAAGAAGATCTGATTGCTTCTTTTATTTGCCTAAACCATCACCTTAAAACAAATGGGTTGGCTTTAGAATTATAAAGAAAACATTACAATAAATGCAACGATTTTAAATATTAAACTCTCTGAGATAGATTTCATATTTCAAATCGAATCCATATGCAAGGAGGCCAATTAGACAAATCGAATTAAGAGTAAAGTATCAAATAAAGGAGGCTCAAGTAATCGAGCAAGAGAACCATCTCCATGTATAGTCACTTCAGCTTAAGAATCCCACAGATTTTGGTTCTGATCAATGGATGATCTGTTTTTCAAATTCCTTGCCCACCCTTGGTGGAAATATCACACCTCATGGTAGTACAGTAGCTTGTTTGTCAAGGAATGTCCAAATCTTGAAGGCATCCTAGGTTCCCAAGTACTCTGGAAAGTTAAAGAACAAACTGAGCACAGATTGAATGCTACACACGAGCCTAAGTAACTCGTCTTGATTAACACTTCAACGTAAAACAAACCTTGTAAGGGAGCTGTTGGTTACAAATCTAGTGTAAAGGTAATATAATAGCATAACCCCAACAAAGACTAGGTATAAAATAACACTTACACCCTCAAAGACTTACCATTACAACCAATGGTAATTAGTGGATTCAATCACACCTGTCAATCTACCCTGAATGGGATACAAAGATTTAGAATTCACCAATAAATTTCCATCATCGTCTCGGTTGGACCCAAGCCAACACCATGGTTTTACCTTGAAGCACATGGTTCAAAAATCATTCAGGTTTCATCCAAAATTGTTGGTTGGTTTTGGCTTTACTCTGCATTGGGAATTTGTTTAACTGATGGATCGCACAATTAAACATTACAATGGTGAAAAATGCCTCTCTTAAACATGCTATCAAAACTATATTATGCACATGTTTAACATCTTCAACCAAAATCCTTGGGGAAAGGTTAAATAAAATGTGATGCACCAATAATTTACACATTCAAATGATCCACTTGTCTCATCATACCAAATTATATCTGTCAGAGAAAACAGTTATGCAGAAATATTGATTCACTTAAGGGACTATGCGTGGAGAGAGAGAGAGAGAGAGAGATAAAATGAAAGAATAAGAACAATAATTGCAGTCTTTTGCAATTGTATTATTGTTATTATTTATAGTAAGAGCACTATGGAAAGATTTTAGGAGTTGAGGGACTGAGGGTGATGATGACAGAAGAATAGAAAGCACAAAGAAGTGAGATGCATGCTCCATGCACCTTATCATCTGTGCTCTCTATCTTCTGTCAACAGCATCACCACTGTCTCTTCTGCCTCTTATAAATATATATTGATATAATCAACACTGTTACATGCACAAACACACACCCACGCACCCACAGAGAGAGAGAGAGAGAGAGAGAGAGGGGGGGGGGGAGCTCTGGATGGTCCAACAATTTTCCCTATACCTGTATTTATCTTGATTCTTATGGTAGTAATATTGGCTCCTCAAGTGTATGCTGTAGAGTGAGGGGCTGAAGGTGATGACAGAAGAATAGAGAGCACAAAGAGTGAGATGCAGACTCCACGCACTTCATCTATCTGTGCTCTCTATCTTCTGTCAACAGCATCACCAATGCCGCCTTCTCTCTTGCATGTCTTAAACACTTAAGAGAGCTCTAGCTGTTGGTTACCTAAGGACTTCTCATGCCTCTATTTATAGAGCAAAATCCAGGTGCCTTTTTTGGTTCTATTTACACTACGAATAATTCTACGTGAACTTAAAATATAGACTTAATCAATTATTATTATTGATTTTATTGTGAGTCTTGGGATCCACTGTCTACTCAATAACAGTGATTGATTAAGTCTATATTTTAAGTCTATTTATTGGGATCTAAGATTTTAACCTAAAGTCCAAACCTAATGATATAACAGTGGACATAATTTAATAATATTATTATACTTATAACTGTTGGCCATGACTACTTCATCCTCAAATTGACTGATGGCAAGGATTACAAAAGAGCTCCTACTAGAGGACCTTGGATGATATCAAACCATTATCTCATTGTTCGAAAGTGGCACCCTGATTTTAAGCTTTCTTTAGCAACGGTCACTCAAACTGCGGTTTGGATCCGTTTACCTGAATTCTCTATTGAGTACTTCTCAAAATAGAGAATATTTTTAGTCGGACAATATTACTTGTCACATAATTGAGATAAGAGTATTAGGCCAAGTTTTTCGATGCCAATAATATTATTTCTTTGTTTGTAAAATTATAATGTGGCCTTTTTTTCCACTAAGATGTGTGTATAAATCAATGAATACCAGCTTGAAACTGTTTTGGTGCAAAGCAAAACATGAAATAAGGTTTAAGTGGAAGTTATGGTTTTTACAATGGTTTGACATGCGAGGCAATATCAAAAAAGACTTCACTAGAAGTAAAACTGATTGGTTTTCAAGTATAAGAGGAGGGAGAGAGGGAGAGACGTCAGCAATTAGGCATACATGCAAGTGGCCAGGAAGTATGGAGAAGAAAGGAGAGAGTTGGAGAATACCCCATCACAAATGCCTTATCATATACCCGCCCTCCCCCTCCCCCTACCCCTCCCCATCCCCCTTCTCCCACTCTCAATCCCATCATCTTCTTGCTGCTTTTTTCTCCAAACAAAATAAGTCTATTCCATTCTTCCACTTGTCATCACCCCATAGCTTCGCCCTCATATTCTCGTCTCCTTTCGGTTCATCTGTCTACTTATTTAAGAATCTTGTCAGAACGATGAAAGATAAAATGAATTTGGACCAAATAATTCAATCGAATCATATCTCTAACCTTTTGAATTGAGAATCGACCCTAAAAACCAATCTTTTCAAAAATAAACATCACATCACATATCTTACCATTTGAATCGAGTTTGAGTCATAAGCATACATCACTCATCTCTCTAGGAAAATATCAGTTAATAGGAATGATTTGGGAAATTATTGGAGGTAGCTAGTCAACCTACTTTGTCAAGTAGGCTATCCATAATTGGAATCATAGCAAGTAGCCATATTGGGTTTGTGTTCACATGCTCTCTTTTTATTTATCTACACTCCTCTGAATGACAGTGGCAGCAAAATCTTTCAAGTCTTTTGATCAGTTTTGGTAACCCAGCCTTTTAGGAAAGCATGCCTTTTTTGGAAATCTCGGTAGCCGCAGTCTCCCAAGGACACATGACCTTCAATTTACTCTCATACATATGCATCTGAATTATGAAAACAAATATGTTTAGTGAATGAGATTCTCATTATTAGGTTTGTGGGAGAATTGTTGTACTGTAATTTTATTTGCAAAAAATTTATTTTCGTTTCTCAAACTAATCCATTCAACTCATAGTAGAGTAACTTGACCGTTCTGTTAAAAGTAATCATTATTGTTAGTGTTATTATTGTGTTGTGTCTCCTAGATACTGTTAAAAGACAATACAAAGATTTTAATGTGGTAATGGAAGGGCAGCAACTTCACCTTGTGAATTTTGTTTCCAAGTACTTTAGTTTTTATTTATTTTATTAGTCAGAGATAATCGGATCAACTTACGTATATCTCAACTAATCCCCTCTTCGATTCGATCAAAAACATGTCATCCTTGTTACGATTATGTATTTATGAAAAATAAATCTTTCATAGTCTAGCGTTAAAAAATTATCGAGATTCATATTCAAAATATCTGAATTTACAATTCGTTTTTATCATAACTAAGAGTTAAGTACTTTAGTTTTTGTATTGGGTGCATGCCTGTATAAGAATATTCATGTTTGAACGTTAGAATTTATGTGAAGCATCAATTTTGATAGATTGGGTTACCTTTATTCCAATGCTTGTGCATACATATTGTTGTGGTGGGTAGCTTGACAACTCTCAATTCCTTTTTCACCGACTTAACTTTTGTAGACCATGTGCAATGTGCACTTACACCCACTACGTTTCGGGGAGTGGGACACTCCTCCTTTGCGGCTAATGACTTTTATGAATAATATTATTTAGATTTAAAATTTTAATTTAATTTATTAATATAATGATATAATTTTATAAGAATTATTGGATCAATATTAAATTTTAATATTAGATGGGGTTTATAGTGACCCCAAAGGTCACAATAAATTAGGTTAACAAATTATGTCAATAAATTAGACCTCAATAGCATTGCTCTTTATAGAACAAATCAATACATGTAAATTTTGAATATATTTTAATTAATATTATATCGAGAGCTACTGTATATAGGGAACTAGGGGTTGCTTGGTAATTGTTTTTGTCTTGTATTTTGTATTTTTGTTTTTAATTTTTGTCAAAAAAGAAAACAAAAATATGTTTGGGTATTATTTTTGTTTTTATTTTATATTAGTAGTTTGGAAACAAAGACAAAAAAATAGAAACAAAAAAAAGATATTCCAAAAAACACAAAAAACAAAGACAACACGATCAAATAGGCTTATGAATTAATGAGATTCAAACTTCGACTCCTCTTAACAGCAAAACAAATCTTTGTTTTATTGAAGTATAAAAACTCATTACATCCCTCTCTCCTCCCCATCGCTTCTCTTTCTTTGTCTCTCTCCTCTCTCCTTTCTCTATATTAGACCATCAAACGATACAGAGAAACCCATCACTGCCTTTTTCCTCTCCATTGCTGTCTCTTTCTTCAGCATCGCTGACCCTCTCTTTCTCCTATCTCCCTTTTCTCTGTGAAACCCAGAAGCTGTGCATATATATGCACATATTTGCATATATAGACATAGATTTGTGCGTGTGCGTGTGTGTGTATTGTGTTGATTTGGGATTTAATTGTCAAATAGATACCAAACATATTTATGATAAAATTTGAAGTAGTTACAAAACATATTTTTTGTTTTTATTTTTATAATTTGATAGGCAAAAATTACTCCCAAATATATTTTATGTATTAGTGTTTATCACAAAATAAAGGGAAGAATTATCACTATTTTAATTTTTTTCAAGACGTAAAAACAAAAACGTTACTAAATGACCCGTAAACACTCCCATTCAAATTTTCGTTACAATTGGGCTTTGGTCTATTCAAATTATTTTCTTGCATTTGGGCTTGTTAACGTATACGATTAAAATGAGGGCCCAAAACATTAGGGCAGACGCCAAGGCCCACACGATACCGCCATGGCCCCAGCTACCGAGAAAAATTAAATTTAACACTAACATCACATTATCATCGTCACGTAAAGTCTAATTTATGGTGAATTATTTTTGACAGTTTGGCTCCAATTAATAGACTCAGAAGTGTCCCCTCTGTTGATGAACTGGGGTACGGGGTACAAGTTTTGAAGAAACTTGACCACCTGATAAAAAAATAATATTATTTGAAATTAATTAGTCTATTTATTTCACTATAACCATGACAAAAAGTGGATTAATTAGATCAAAGTTTTTTAAATTTACTGCAGAAAACAAACCATATTTGAATGTTGTGAAAGCGCCATATGGTACATGAAATGAAACCATTTGTTTATTGAAACATAGACATCACACTACTTCTTTAGCAGGAGGAAAAGGAATTGAGAACATTACTCTGAAAAAAAAAAAAAAGAAATGGAGAAAGAAAAGGAAAGAAAGAGGAACAACAAAGTTCTACATCTAATGCTTTTATTCTTCAACCTTCTGAATCCAACCTCATTTTTTTTTTTTTTTTTTTATGTCTCGACCTCATTATGGTTTGATGAACAATTTTCCCTGCAAAAAAGGACGTAAGTCCAAAGATTTACAAGCAATTCCTGCTCAAAAGAGGGAGAGGGTGTTTTTTTTTCCCTAAACAGTAGTATGCAGAACAATTTGGTGTCTAGTTTGTAAATACCTCCTAATAAAACTTTGAAAATATATTTTTTTAAAAAATTAGGTCTATATCTATACTATTAATAAAGGGATAGGAGGGAATTTGTTGTTCATTACTAAAATGTCCATAATACCCTTTTTTTTTTTTTCAAATAACTATCCAAAACTCATTTTTTTTTACTCCACTTAATTACAACCTCTACTAATGAAAGGTCAAGCTTTTTCATCAGTTTTTTTATGTTGTTTTGCCCAAAGCTCTACTAATAATTTATTATGTTGTTTTTATAATTTTTTTTTTTACTAATAAAAATTTTTTTGATTGGTGTCATGTCATTTGACCCCCAATAAAAACTTTCAAATAATCATTTGAACTTTAAATTTGATCA
Organism: Ilex paraguariensis; assembly: GCA_963454935.2. Lineage (NCBI taxonomy): Eukaryota > Viridiplantae > Streptophyta > Magnoliopsida > Aquifoliales > Aquifoliaceae > Ilex > Ilex paraguariensis. The sequence continues at coordinate 10,778 of CAUOFW020003204.1, read as the reverse complement.
ATCTAGCATTACTCTTTTTTAGATCTCCCTAAAAGGTTATAAGAATTTTTTATAAGCCAATTTTTTAACTACATTTTTTTTTAACTGTTTCACTACATTTTCAAAACTTCTGTTTCACATTCAAAAAAGTCAGCTCCGAACCAGCCTTTAACCTTTCATTCTCCCCCCGCCGGCAAAGTAATCACGCAAGTCCCCATTTAACCATACTCAACTGCCTATTTCTCTGTTTACACGGGCAACCATGTGTGCAAAGCATCTGGTAAGTGTTTAAAGAGCACCGAGTTAGACATTTACACTATTTACATTCTATATGATTAAAATTTTGTCTCACCTTTGAACCAGCCTGATACTCAGATGGCTGAATTACAAACTGCTGAGAGATTTCTTGGTTTCTCATGATATAGGCCTAATACATAATAAATAAAAAAGCAGCAACCAGAAGTTAGTCCCATGGAATAATGTGAAAATTGTATACATATATATATGAGTTGTATCACTCACTGAGTTCAGATTGGCCATGGGTAAATGAGTTCGAGTTGCAGGATGATGAGATTCATTTCCTTCAGAACGGCTTCTTGTTACTTCTTCCTGGAGCAGCTGATTCACACATATCTTTTTTAGTGTCAAATGAACAACGAGACGGCAAGTTTTGAAACAAATTATTCAACTGACTTGTAGTGTTCATTATGTACTTACTTTCCATTTATGGTTTAAACAAACTCAAAAACAAAGTGTATACGATCCATTTATCGGCGTGAAGATACTATGTATAGGTTTAGTCTTGTCTTAACCAGGGTTGTCCATTCACATACTCTCACATACACTCTGGCTAACTGCTTCACTAGCTTATCTGGTGATTTTGCGCCGTGGATAATTAACACTGATACTATATAAGTTGAAAAGTAGGAATTCAAATATAAGAAAAATAATAAAATAAAATACAAAAATATAACGTGGTTCGATACAACATACTCTTCCGATACATTGTACCAACTTCTATAGACCAAAAAACCTACATCAATATATTATTCACTGAAAAAACTGGTTATTTGGTAATTAATTATATAATATTCAACCTTATATCAAGTCACTAATAAACCTATCCATAGTTTGTTAAGATTTCTCAAAATATGTTTCCTATTCCATTTAGGATTTTCATATTGATTGCCGAATAAACTCTCATTCATGACAATTTGAGAGTTTTGGTCAAATTCTTACATAATCTAGTTTTTTTTTTTTTCTATTGAAAAAAATGTGGGGGCAAAAAAGAGCGCTAAGTGACCTCTCCGATAGACCCTCAGTGATGGAATCATGAAGCTCTTGATTGTGCCCATTAGTCCTCTCGGGAATGAGTCTAATTAGACTAGTATAACGGTCAACCACCAAACCTTAATGTAAACTTCAAGACTTGAACCACCAATTTTAAGGTGAGAAGTTTAGCCGGTATTCCTAGATCAATTAAATGGTCTTAGATATTGTGTGGGTCAATATGATAATATGATGCAAGAGCTTGGAATAAAAACAAACACCTTGTGGTCCAAAGGAACAGCATCGGCCAAGAAATCCAGAAGTTTTTCATTCCTTATAGCTCTAGCAATGTCGCAACGCTGCAGTGTTCGGCGCTTATTTTCATCAGTGTGAAGCCATGAACGTAGTGTTAGCTCAAGGATGAAAAGCTCACAAGCCTTTGCAAACAATACTGGAGTGTCCGCACTGATCATCTGATCATACATTTCAAAACCAAGGTAAGAAATCAATGAAAACTTTATAACTCAGTTACATTTTGCATCTTAGATGCTTAAAGGTGCAGAGTTAAATGTTCTTTTTTTTTTTTGGCGTGTAAGCTGGTTCAGACATTTTTGTCCGTTGAACCAGGGGAAAAAAATGTTCTTTCCTTCTATAGAAATTGATAATTATAATCAATTATGAGGATTAGTATAAGGGAATAAAGAATTTGATTACTTACCTTCACTCCTTCATCTGCCTTCATTATCTTTTTTACCCTTGCAAGAGGTAGCCGATGATGGGTTCTAAACTCTACAAAATGACATAAAGAAAATAAATGCTACTTCTGATTAAAGTTTTAAAAAAAAAATCTATTAAATAATTTGGGATGCATTTTGTAATTGTCTCATTTAATCTTTAAACTATATAAATTTCAACAATCAGCCCTCCAGCCCATTTCTCCCTTTAAAACATATGGAAAAAAAATTGAGTTTAAGAGGTACATAGAGATTAAATTATTTACAGATGCAGAGAACCAATGAAAATATGACACATCAATATTGTGGGTCCCAATTATTTTTTTGTTGACCAAAATTTTAAATCAAATTACAATATATTATTTAAAAATTTTATTAGAACCCAAATAACTTGACATTAAATAAATAAATCGAAGTCAAAGGTGATATCATTTAAACTCTTAATTTAATCTAAAAATTTGTTTTCCGTAACATTACTGTTTTTTGTTCGGCTGTTTCCCATCTTTTTCAGCTATCTTCTCTCTCCACATACACTCCCACAAGCCAACAAATATGCACTGATACAGTCTCTCCTCCCCAAATAACCAACGCATATGAACACACTCTTTGGTCATTGGAGGAGGCGGAATGAAAACGGAATTTTGATGATCACTCGTTGGTGCAGTGGTAGAGCCGTAGCGGTGGATCTGAGTTGGGGTTCAGGTTAGTGAGGAGGGTGTTGGATGGATTTTTTGAAAGGAGTTGCTGCTGGGTTTGTCGGGGTGTGTTTTGAGTGTGTGACTGTACGGTGGGTGGGTGGGTGGATTGACCCGTAAATGCGTGTGAGTTTCGTTGAGGGAGTGATTTTGTCAACGAAGAAGAAGGAAAGAAAGAAAAGGTGGAAACAGAAAAAGGGAGATGTAAGTAGCACAAAAAAAAAAAGAAAAAGAGAGATGAAGAATTAGATACACCGAAAAAAGTTCTGAAATGGGGCCCTCGTTGGATGTTGAGTGGTTGCCTGTAAACTCACAATTTACGGGACAACCGTGAATGATTCAATCCCGTCCCACATATGCCCTATGTTAGTTGTTTTTTTTTCTGCCCTTAATTGCTCGATTGATTTTTGACATTTGATGTTCTGTTGTAGCCTTTACCCCCTCCTTAGACAATGCTGAAAATAGTGTAATCATTACGCTGAATATTTGAGAGAGAGAGACTGCAGAAAATTCTGCTGACAGTTGTATAGTAGAGGGCAATGGTTTGAAACCAATTTGACAATGAGAAGGGAAAATAAAACACCTGAAGCACTGCGAATCTCGTACAGTCGGTGATTCCAGAATAGCTGCATGTTCTGCTTCAGCAATTGCTTGAAACGATGATTTCTAGCCGCCTCCCCGTCTTTTACATACTGCTATATATTATTACAAGAACAAGACGAAGAAGAGAAGCAAAATGTATCATTAATTAAAAAAACAAAACATGGTTAATGAAGAACATGATAGAACTGTTATGTTATCAGAGAACTGGACATCATTTGAGTACCTGATGGTTATTGGGTGACATGAAGGCTGCTGGCATGGACATGAAGTTATGCATCTGAGAGTCTTGTTCTGGGACTGAGGCTGATGAAGTTGAGAACTCAATTGTCTTGTTCAAATCCATTATAGGTTTCTATTGCACCTACTCCTGTCAAGAAAGACCCATTAAATACAGAGAGAGAGAGAGAGAGAGAGAGAGAGAGAGAGAGATTAAGTTTGAATCAATCCTCAGGTGGATTCTAGCTTGGAGTGTCAGTGTCTGGATAGGGGGAGGGGAAGGAGATCATATCAAGGACAGGTGTAAGTGTAACCACCATAAAAGAGTGTAACCTCTTCCTTAACCATTAATGGATAGTTTTTCAAGCAAATTACAATAATCTGTATATCTCATTTGTTGAAATCTGCATAAACTTCTTACCTAAATCCTGACTCTTTTTTTGGCTGGAGCCTTAGTGGGAGACAATAGCATCACAGGGAATCCAGAAAATGTTGTACAAGAGGTGCTTTCTTAGAATAAAACCAAATCAATTCGGTGAAGTCCAAATCCAATTACGGTATCTTTTCTTTTTTTGGTCTCATATATGTGAACATAAAAGGACCAAAAATATTATTTTTTTTATATTATTTTAATATTTTCACAATGAATAATTACCTAAATCAAATTAAGATTTACGACTTGAAAGTATTTTTTTAAGTGAAAAAATTATTTTATTAATATTATTTCTATCTAATTTATCAGACCGATTGTCTTTCCCGATACCCCCAAAAAAAAAACTTCTATTCTTGACTAAAAATTTTAAAATAAAAGCATCGAGATAAGAGGAGTTAATTGAGTCTTAAGTTTTTCAAATTTTAGTATGAGTGAAACATGGCGCAAATTGATTGTCACCGGCATTAACTCGGTTGCCAAACGTACATTCCTTATTCAATGATGGCTCGGAGATAGGAGTTATAATCGACCTGAGTTATGTAAATTTGAGTCGAACTTGTTTTTTAAAATAAATTTAAAAAATTATTTAAATTTGACTCGTTTAAAAAATGAGTCAAGTTCGACTATTTTACATATAAATAAATTGAGTTTTGCAAATTTGAGCTGAGATTTTTAAACACGTTTTCTAAATAAATCAAAAAAAAAATTTATTCAAACTTGACTCGAGTTCTATTTGAACCGAGCCCAATTAACTTGTCTCAATTATCAATCTTAGTCAGAGATTATATGTTTTGATTCCTACTTGTCTCAACTTGTTTTTGTGCTACAAGTTTAAACCTAAGTAAATCCACTTGTTTTTGTGCTACAAGTTTAAACCTAAGTAAATCCAAAGAATAACAATTTTTGGTAGTAAGGTTCCTCATCCTTTATGGAAGAGTTTAATTTGTACACCTAATTTAATATAGTTGTTAGATTAGAAATGGGTTTTATATAACATTTAAATTCACAATTAAAATTTGAATCATATGTGGTTGACTTTTTGGAATTATGATTGGCTTAATTATTTCTTACTTCAAATATACTTGAACAAGTCAAAATCGAATTAAACTGAGATGACTAAGATTATTTAACAGCTCTAATCAAAATCAAAATGCAAATCAAAGTACTCTTTTCAACTACTTAATGAAATTCACCTTGCAACAACAATGGAAAAAATATTTTATGCATATTTTAATTATCAATAATTATCATAGATGAGGACATAAACTATGCAACATAGATTTAATTTGAAGAACTAATGCAATATAATCATTCGATTAATTATGAATAATAATAATCATAAATAAAGTTTTTATTTAATTTAATAAAAGGAGTTTGGCATGATGGGTCCTTCCACAACGACCGTGGTGGTGACGTGAAGCTCAAAAGACGAGTTGGCCAGGATTCGCTGACCAAACGGTTGTTGAGACGGTAAACCTGGATTACGGAAAAGCAGCCATGCATGGAGATGGATGCCCCCACCTGGATTCCGACTCCCCCACAGTGCTTCTACCTAAAACGGTTAGACTAATAATCTAACCCAATAGCTAAATAATGACCCCACCAAACATTCGAGAGACTACGTAATATGCATGCAAACATAAGACAACATCTTACATGCAAAATGCAGAATTTTCTCTCTTTTGTTCTTTTTTACTATTAGGCGAGACTTCTTATTAATCTGATTTATTGATTTAATTAATTATTATTATTTATTTAACTGTGAGTTTTAATATTTATTTGGACTCACTTGCCTATCTAGTAGTTATGATTGATCAAGTCAATAAATCTTGTTAATATTTTAAATACAAATAACATTTCTTATTTTATGAATTTAATGTAAAATTAGTACTAATATAATTAACAAACTCGAATTAACCGGCTTGATGGATCACATTCAGTATACAAGTCGCTAAGAATTCAACTATATCCATAATGTATACATGATCAAAATTGTGGGTGGCACCCCCATGTACTACTATACGACCATGAACCCACACATAGGGAGAGAGAGAGAGATGATGCATATGAACATGAATAATGCATTGGAAACAAGACACATTCATAACAAATATAGATTCGTCTGTACTACCAACACCTTCCTCTCTTCAACGACTTTCACTATCCACGCTTTAGCTGTTACAATTAATATCAAATCTTTATTTTTTTTTCAAATTTTTTTGTTATTCATTAAATTTTATAAACTAAACTACAATTTAACTAGAATAAGGTACGAAAGAGTCTCTCCTGATCAGTGAGAGAATGGCGAAAGTGGCAGCGGTGTCCGTACGGGCAGATGTCGCCGGCGAGAACCATCCGGCAGACCTCAGTCTTGTAGCGTGGGTGCCTTATCACGGGTCGGAGCTCCGTGATACCATGTGCGAACCGGCACTGGTCCCCATATGGACACTCACCAGTCTCCTGCCACTTGTTACACAACTCCGTCTTGAACATTCCCTGGTTGTATACATCAAATTCCAGTGCCTCTGCTTGTTTCTTTACCCCTGGCACATGGACTCTCTGCTGCTATCAATACACACAATCACAAACACAACACCAAAATTGAGTTTTTTTTAGATAATTTTTTACGTATCAAATTTGTGAATCAAAACTCACACCAAATCAGTTGTAGTTGTTGGATTAACGATGGAACCTACTGATTTAACGGTTACAAACGATTTAGTGCACATAGTATTGCTCTCTTTTTTTTGCTCATCTTTATTTTGGTTCTTCCGGATCCATTTAAATGAATATTTATCGAATCTACTTAGATTTTAATTTTTTTTTTAAGCGTAGTCAAATTCGAATAACATGTAACTATGCTCAAGTAAAACCTCTTCATAAAAAATATTACTTTTATTAGTAAAAAACTCCGCCTCACAAGATCAATAGCTATAAAATTATTTTCTACTAATTGCAGGGAGTATTTGCTTATTTTTACCTTTTATTCTCCATTTTAAAAAAAAATAAATTTCTAATAGTTTATGTTATCGTTGGTTACATGGATTTTGATAAAAAAAAAATTTATTGAAAACTTGGTTATTTTACTTCTAAATAACAAGTTTTTAAAAATATTTACCAAAAACTTATGTTTTGAATAAACCGGAGCTACTGGAACAGGCAAAACGTTTTGACTCACCGAGCTTAGAGAGGATGAACTTGTGACTCGGGGACGACTTGGGCCTCTATTGTTTGCTGCATTTTGTATCATCTTCAAATAACCGCTTGAGCGAACCGAAATGCTTTTCGGCAAGGGCACGCTCTCAGGATTCCTCCTCTCGAATTGGTTGTTGTTTTCGATCACTCTCGTCGGACTGATATGCTTCGAAGTTTCTACGACCGCGCGACTTCCACGTGACTCGTCTCCGATGTTAAGTCGATTGAAGTCGTTGACGATGGAGAGAGGTTGATGACCGGAGGAGAGAAGACAGTTTTTTATGGTGGCCTGAGAGAGGAGGCTTAAGCGGCGGACTAAGTCTGTGTTGGCGAGTCGGAGAGTATCATTCTCTTGACGGAGAGCATCGACTTCTTTGAGTGATTTCTGGAGGTGAGCAAGACAGAGTGCGTAGCGGTTGTATAGCTGTTGGTACTCGAGGATGAACCTGGCTTCGTAGAGGCGGTTTTCGGTTGCGATTGCATTGGTGGCTTCGCCTTCGACGGAGGAATCTGACGGCGAGAATGAAAGAGAGCTCGAGTTTGGCGGGAAATAGGAGGTATTGAAGTCGGTCGAATACTCGATTTGGTCACGAAATGTAGGGGAAAGGAATGGATTGCCAGAGAAATGTGGTGATGTAGAAGTGGTAAAGGACTTGTCGCCGGCGGTGAGGCCATCAGAGGTAAGGTTTTCGTTCTGCATTTTAGGTCTTGTTTGTTATTGCTGTATCTGAAACACGAAACACAAACATCTACACAAGATTTATCAATTCCAATCCAATCTAACCAAAATTGAAATCACGAGCATCAAATATCAACGAATTTCAGATGTATATGTTCCTTATCATCGAAATTCAACCCGAAAATACGTCAAAATAACTCGAATCAAGATCCATATTGAATCGAATTGCAAGTATAATCTCGATTCTCGACTAAACAGAAAGCAACAGAGTTCTTGAATACATCATACCTGAAGGCAGCAACAGACAGACTGTGTATACTATGGAGAGAGAAGAGGAGAGAGAGGGAGAAAAAGGGACGAAGCTGAGAATGAATGGAGCCAGATACAAGTGGGCTAATATAAAGACTAGAGATGAGGTGTTTGATGAATCAAATGAGTGGTTGATTGGTTACACCACCATATATAACTTGGCATGGAAGCATGACGAAGGTGGAGGGAGGTGGTGTTGAATTGAAGGTTTTGTTTTGAAATCATGAGTGAGGGTGGATTAAGAAAAGCTTTCCAATCTATATTTTAAGTAAGCCTTTAATCATTTCAGCATAGTTGCTTCCTTATTACAACTTTAACTAACCCTTGTGACTTCTTTATTATATCTCTTCCCAATTTTCTTAAGAAGGAAAAATTACATTTTGACCCTCACAATTATTACTCTTTAGTGGTGCAACTTGGTTTGGGCAATCCGATTTCAACCCGAGTTTAACTTGAAAAAATTAGGGTTTGACAACAGTTTTTTATACTTGGGTTGGACTTGGGTCGAAAAATCCCAACCTGAATTCAATTTGGGTTGGGCTCGGGTTAAGGCCACGCGAACTCGAGTTCAACCCGAACCTGATAAATTAAAAAAAAATTATATATATATATAAAGCATTAGTACTGATTTTTTATTTTTATTCTATCGTTCTCTTTGCCTCTCTCGTTCTCTGAGCCTCTCTTATTAAAAACTTAGTTGAAGTTATTGGTTGTTAATTTAGATGAATATTATGTAATTTATGTATTAAGTTTAGAACAACAAGCCTATTTTGGACTCTACCTGAATTGAATACGTAAAGTAACCCAAAATCATCAACCCAAGCCCGCCCGAATTAAACTCGGGTAGTGCTCGGGTTGAGTTCTCCAACCCAAAGTAGGATTAGGATTAAAGTTATGGCTGAAAATTATATACCTAGAGTTGAACTAGAGTTGATTGTCCAACCCGCCCGAGTTGCACCCCTATCTTAGCCTATATTCTTCCATCAACTATCATATTTTTCGGATTGTATTTCTAATTGTAGGTGTTGGTATCACGTTATTGCCTTAACTAATACATTTTTACACCTTGTATTTTCAACTATAATTATTTATTTTACATTGTCCTCAATTTTAGACATTGAAAATATATATATCTATATAATAAAACAAGAATATATTTGAATTTTATCTCAGTCACATTTTTTCTCTCAAAATTATCACCAATCACTTACCTTACCCATCATCCTTTTGTTAGACTCAAACGTCAAATCATATCACTCATTTCTATCACATATTTAATTTTTATATATTTTTTCCTTAAAAATATCACACCACTCATTCTATCATATATTTAATTATTTAATATTTAATTAATTTGTAGTTAATAAATTTTGAAAAATTTTAATGTGGTGGAATCGATTTTTAAATGGTCGAATTTTATATTTTATTGTGCCTTCAAGCACGAATTATGACTAGTATATATATATATATATTTTATTATACATTTAGACTTTTTTTATCCAAATGTTTAGTTTTGAGGAAATGTAAAATCAATTCATGTATGTTATTCAGTTATTCGATACGCAATCCATCCACACAAAATTATCAATTATGGTTTAGCTTAAAAAATTTGAGTGAGCACACGAAGAGGCTCACATACAGAACGGTGTGAAATAATACCGAGAGCAGGAGATTCAATTAACCAAAATTCAAAAGTTGAAATTTCACATCTGCCAGCAATAGGTTTAGTCAAGACATTTATAACACGACTCAAATATGCCTCACACACTGGTATTTTAGTAATTTTTCTTGTTATTTTTACAGAATTTCCTTATTTGATCGTCAAACCATCACCCATTAATACAATACTAATATTAATTGATTCCAAATTCATAACAATGCCTATATATGGTATCCTCTTCAAATTCTACTAATGGTATTATTTCGATAGATAATAAGAAATGGCCCCATAAAAGTGTAGATCTAATACCTTATGCTGGAGGGATGGTCACAAGGAGCTTGGAGCAACATCCCCCCATACCGTTAGCACGCCAGATAATCTGGCATATTGAGCTAAGTGTGCCCAACCGCATCTCCAAATTTCTGATAAATAAGAAATTACATTTTATAAATTATGAAATGATACAAATTGTAGTAAATTTGAGTCGATACAAATTCAATTAAACACGATGTATACACAATATACTAACCGAAATACATAAATCATAAATGGGTTGGGTGTAAGTCAAACAAAATTGACACGCAGCTTTGGATTGTTTTGATCTTCTAAGAGTACCGTCGAGATCTAGACCTCCCTCCAAGCCTAATGGTTTTCATATGCTTTCGAGTATTGATTGCACCATCGAGTTGCTTGTAGTCTCTTCTCCTCCAATACCTCTTTAAGGAGCCATTAAATGAGTTGGAAAGAAAACTCATTTGGAGAGAGAGAGAGAGAGAGAGAGAGAGTAGGGAGATTTTAAACTGGTGAAATTTGGATTAACTTGTAGTAGTACACAATAAGTTGCTATTATAAAATCTTTTGAACTTGGGATAAAAAACTTTATTCGCAATCCATAAAATAAAATTTGGCTTAAGTTTTAAAAAATTTATTTCAATCCCTAAAAACTGGAATTGAATTTATTTGAGATTAATAAAAAAAATAAAAATTCAACTTAAAATTTTAAAAA
>CAUOFW020003203.1:617254-685699 GCA_963454935.2 Ilex paraguariensis | reverse complement strand
TTATGGAGAAGGGTTTCCAGCCTAGCCGAAACCCTTATTTGAAGAATGATGATTAAATTGTATATTTTCTTTGTAGGCTTTGGCAGATGAATGAATCTCTACTTCTCCAAACCCTAACCTCCATTTTGCGATTACTGATAAATTCGAAAAACATTTGGGAACAATATTCAGTTTAGGTTGGGGTCTTTTGTAATCTCGATTAGTAGTTAAAATTAGCATATTACTATGCTCTTTTAAGACTAATTATACTTTGATGGAGTTTTAAATGATGACATTTTAGGCCATAAATTGTAAAAGGGATTAAAGGTAATGAGTATCAAACTTTCATGCAACACCAGCATATTCTGGAGAAAAATTGGAAAAATTTGGACCAAGCCAAGAATGTTCGAATGCCAACTCACGTTCGAACGTCCACTTGAGTGATTAAAGAAAAAAGACTAGACAGATGAGTGAAAAGTGCCAAGATGTGCATGGAGTATGAAAATAGGTTTTCCATAGAAGACCACATGCCACTTGAGTGAGAAGGTCAGGCCCCATTTGGCGTCTCGAATGCCCATAAAGCAAAGACAAAAGAAACATTTGAATGCCATACAATGTTCGAATGCCCATAAAGGAAAAACAAAGACAATGTTCGAACGCTAACTCGTTCGAAACGTTCTCCACAGGCAGGCTATAGAGTAGTTGGCTTTTTACTTGGACTTGGGCGGCATACACTATTCTTTCACACTCTCTTGTCTCCCCCCCCCCCCCTCTTTCCTCCTTGCCTATAAATACTCCTTTTGGAGAAGCCTTTAGGGAGGATGTTTTTGTAGAAGACTAGAACTTGGTTTGTAAGGCTTAGACTACACCAAGAACTAGTAGAGAACTAGATGGAGGCCTAGACTCCCACTCGTATAGCTAGATGTATGTTATATTTTCTTGTATCAAGGAAGTTAGTCCATATTTTGGTTGAGGAAGCAACCCTTCATCTTTGGTGAGGAAGCAACCTCCAAAAGTGACTAGTTTTTCCTCCACTTTCATTGTTTATGTCTTTCACTTCCATTGCTTAAGCTTTCTCTTACTTAGAAGGGTGAAACTCTTTCACTTTTCTAGAGCTTTACCAAAGCCGTGAAGGGTAGAATGTGATTCACTCATTCTTCATTGAAGATCGGCTCTTTGTTTAGTGTGTTTCACTTTGTAACTCCTCTACTTAAAGGGATGAGTATCACTCACTTTTCTAGCTTTACCAAAGCCATGAAAGGGAGTAGTTCCTCATTCACTCTTTAGTAAGAGGTGATGAATATGTATATAAAATTATCCGAAAGTTATATTTGTGCATTTCTTTTATGCTTTAATACTTTATAATCCACTTGCTTATTGAATAATTGATTGTATCTAGCAAATCTAAGGTACTTTGTATAACCGTGGGTTCTCTCTATGTCACGGATAAATCTTGCATAGAAAGACCCGTTAGTTCAAGGCAAGTACCTCGACTAGATCTTCATGACAACATTTCAATCTTCACCATTATTGTGCTTTATCTAAAGAATGAAACATTAATATCATGGTTGGATGCCTTGTGGAAACACTTACTTGTTTGTAGACGGGTGAGTCTCAGCACAGACAATTCTTGTAAACTTCTAGAAAGACATCGAAATCATGTGCTTAATTCTCACAGTCCATCTTTATCTTCTGATTAACTTGTTGTTGACATGGGAGTTAATTGAGTTATAAAGCACAAGTATAATAAACCGGATGATTAACTACATGTTCTGATCCTCGAACTAAAGGGTGACTGTTTACATTTGAATTTATCTTATATTTTGTCTAAAAAACTCTTGGAAAGAATCTTGTATCCTATTCAGGAAATCCCATAACTTCCAACTCTTAAGATTTTCAGTTATTTGGTCTCTATCACTGCTCACTTTAAAACACAATCATAGTTCCCTGTGGATTCGACTCTGGACTTAACCAGATTATTACTACAACTTGACCTCTTGCACTTCGGTGTACACATTTCGGATCAAGTCAATCTACATTTTCAGTTTTGTATTTGTAATTCTAGTTTTTTATCTGAACAGTTCTGTATTTTTTAAAAAAAATTTTATTTATTTTTATTCTGGATTGCATATTTTTATAGTATTTTTCTTATATCTCATGATCATACAAATGCAGTTTTAATCGTCTTTGTGACTGGGAGACATTGATTAACCCTAATTAATGCATAATTTAATTAAGTTAATAGGTCAATTGTGTTAGTTAAACAAAGTTAAACTAGTCAAAATAAATCAAATTAGGGTTAGTATGTGAATTAGGGATAATGCATTGATTGTTGTTCTTTTAAAGGTTTTGTGTGTCAAAGTTACCAACTACTGGGGAGCCAATTGCGTCAAAGCTACAAACTACTAGGGAGCCAATTATCAAAGCTACAAACTATAGGGTGCCAATTATTAAAGCTACAAACTATAGGGTGCCAATTATCAAAAGCTCAAAACAAAGGGGAATCAAAGTGTAATTCAAGCCCTCCCTTTTTGCCTATAAATTCCACCCCTTGGGTCTTGTAAAGATCATCTTTTTTTGTATCATCTTTCTTGTAAAGAGCATCTTTTGGTAGTGGAAAATCCTCTAAAAGTCATTATTGCTTTCTTGTATCATCTTTCTTGTAAAGAGCATCTTTTGATAATGAAAATCCTCCAAAAGTCCTTATTGCTTTCTTGTATCATTGCTTTCTTGAAAACAACACCTTTGGTAGTGGAAAATCCTCCAAAAGTCATTATTGCTTTCTTGAAAAGAGCACCTTTTGGTAGTGGAAAAACCCTCCAAAAGTTATTATTGCTTTCTTTTCTTGTATTATTGCTTTCTTTTAGTATATTGCTTCTTTTATTGTATTATTGCTTTATTTTAATTTCTTGCTTTCTTTTATTTCCATTATTTTGAGCTTTCTTCTTTCCTTAGAGGAGTGAAACTCTTCCACTTTTCTAGAACTTTACCAAAGCCGTGAAGGGTGGAACGTGATTTACTCATTCTTTGTCGAAGATTGGCTCCGTGTGTAATATGTTTTACCTTGTAACTCATCTACTTGGAGGGATGAGCATCACTCACTTTTCTAGCTTTACCAAAGCCATGAATAGTGAGTAGTTTCTCATCCAATCTTTAGTAAGAGGTGATGGACATGTATAATTATCCAGAAGTTATATTTGGGCATTTCGTTTATGCTTAGCTCCAATCTTCATTTCTTTATAATGTCTTTTCATTACATTATTGTCTTTACCTTAAGCATGAGTAGCTAAGCCTTTAAGTTGGCTAATCCAAGGGAGACCTCCTCTTGGGTATGCTACTTCAATTCAATTTTCCTTCCTCCTCTCAGAGTACGATGATTCAGTTTGATTGGGTAGAGAGTGGATGTGATTATGAGTCTTTGATATCCCGTAGACTTGTCACGAGTTATGCTTGGATCCTCACTTCTATACCGTCCCTAGCTTCCCACGAATCAACCGTATATCTATGCTTTATTGGAGGAAAGATTCAAGTTGACTTGGTATTCCCATTAGAGTGACCCCTTTGGATTAGTCAACATTTGTTCTATTTCATTTTCATCACAATCACAAACAAACCTTCATCTAACAAAAGATTTTTATTCTTTATTTTTACAAAAATCACCTTCATAATGACACACCTCCTTCCTTGAGGAGACGACCTTGGAATACGATTCCAAGTAAAACATGACAAGCAAAAGTCTCTCTGCGCTTGGGGAGCATTTTTGTTCACACAAACACACACACATTTCATTCACTCACCATTCCGTTGCCCTTTCTTTTGACATCATTCCAAGGGAGAGTGACACTCCCCTCCACACATAGACTATACGCATTGAGGGATAAGGTTCTGAGATTAAAATATACTACAAACAGAAATGATCAAGCATTTTTGGCACCGTTGCCGGGCAAGGCAAGTGTTGAATCAAGAAGGTGATTTCTGAACAACGGAGGTAAGTCCCGTGATGTTCATCATGGGCAGCGGTATGTTTGATCTTGGTATATACTTTTGTGTATAATTTTTATTTATAGATAATTCTATTATATGTGGGGTCGGGACGAACAAAACCGACTAGTTAGACAACCCTTGGGTCCCAATATGAACATTCATCAAGACCCACCCGAGGATGCGGGTGACAATTTTGAGAATAGGTGCCAATTCAAATATGCAATGGGGTGGGGGAGGACAAGAACCTAGAATGCCCAATCCACGAATGGAATTTTCCTCTCCCGTGAATGAAGGGAACAACATCCACATCGAGCCTTCGGCAAGGTCAATGAGGGATTTCCTTCAACCCAAACGAACCGCCACACCCTCATGCATCCTCCTTCCAGTCCAAGCTCATCTCTTCCTAGTTAAGCTGGGGATGTTGCAACTACTTCTCACTTTCCACAGAATTGAAAAGGAAAACCCCTATATGCACATAAAGGATTTCGAGGAAATAGTTGCAACCTTCCTCACCACTCATGGTATGGAAGACATAGCTAGGCTGAAATTATTCCCTTTTTCCTAAGAGATAAGGCAAAAACGTGGCTTAATTCCTTGAGGCATCGATCCATAACATCTTGGAACCAAATGCTTTCTGAGTTTTTTTAAAAAAAAAATTCAGTGCATAAAACCACCACTTTAAAAAAAAATTCAAAACTTTTTAGAGAAGCTCAATGAATAGTTCTACCAATGTTGGGATCAGTACAAGGAGTTGCTACAATCCATTCCACACCATGGCTTTGAACCGTGGCAGTTGGTGAGTTTTTTCTATGAGGGAATCACACCGAGGCCATCGACAGTTCATAGATATGATGTGTAATGGGGATTTTTTGAGTAAAGACCCCGATAAGGCCTTAGACTACTTTGATACATTGTCTCAAAATGCACAATCATGGGATTTATGACTTGAGACACCAAGAAGACTTGTTTTCCAAAATTTCCAAGTTGTCTAGAAAGGTTAAGAGTCTTGAGGTAAATAGGAGACACGAGATGTCAAATGTTTCAAAGATTGAGGAGGGCTGCTCAATTTGTGAGAGTGTAGATCATTCCATATTGGAGTGTCTTAACATTCCGGCACTTAAGGAAGTGTATCACAAGCAAGTCATTGCCTTTAACCAAACGAAGTAATCATTCTCTCCACATTCAAACACTTACAATCTGGGTTGGAGCAATCGTCCAAGCTTTGGTTGGAGAAATGAGAACCCTACTCCTCATGGTTCAAATGCATACACACCTCCTGTGCCTCCTAGGTAAAATCAATTTCAATCCCAAGGTCAAACATCTAGCTCCCAATACCCCCAGACCAATCCGCAAGGGTATTCGTCAAGCCCACCACCGCAAAATTTTTCACAAAGTCCACCTCCACAAATCTTTTCCCAAGGGCCATCCAATCCTCCCACCTATTAACCTCCCTACAATAGGAATTTGGAGGATATGGTTCATGCTTTCATTCAAAGTCAGACTGCCATCAACAATCAAAATGCCACAGCTTTTAATGACATTCAAGCCCAACTCACGAATCTGACAAGCTCTATGGGGGCATCACAACAAGAGAAAGAGAAATTCCCTACTCAACCCCAAGAGAACCCTAGAGGTCAACATATCATTGAGTCATCGGAGCACTTAAGAGAGAGCTGTGAGCAACTCAAGGAGATTATCACCCTTCGTAGTGGCAAACAAATTGATAAGACCGTTGTGTCAAAAGTCTCACCCAAGGCCACATTGCCAAAAGAAAAAGAGACCATGGGTGACACCATCGAGGGTGAAGTGAGTTAGAAGGGAGAAAGTGAGGTAGTTGAGAATAAAAAATTTGTTGATGCAAGTGTGCTTGTTTCCCCCATGCCTGCTCCTTTTCCTAATCGCTTGAAACCACTCATCAAGGTGGCTAATTATTCTGATATCATTGAAATGTTTAAGCTGGTGAAAATAAACATTCCACTCCTTGACATGATAAAGAAAATTCCATCTTGTGCAAAGATCTTGAAGGACTTATGCACTGTGAAAAGGAGGCTCAATGTTCACAAGAAAGCATTCCTCACGGAGCTTCAATTTTGAGAACAAACACCCCTCCAAAGTTTAAAGACCTCGACTGCCCCACTATTGCCATAACAATTAGGAATTGTCGGGTGGAGCAAGCACTCCTTGATTTGGGGGCTAGTGTAAACCTCCTTCCATACACAGTGTACCAACAACTTTAGCTTGAAAAATTAAAGCCTACTACAATCATGCTTCAACTAGCGGACCGCAGTGTCTGGACACCAAGGGGAGTCGTTGAGGATGTTTTAGTGCAAGTCAATAAATTTTACTCTCTTGTTGATTTTATTGTGCTTGACACTCATCTGGTTGCAAATCTTAACTCCCAAATCCCTGTAATACTTGATAGACCTTTGAGATATCTCTTTTGGAATTGGAAAAACCATCCAAAGGTAACTAGTCTTCTTCTACTTTCATCATTAGTTTCATTAGCTTCCATTGTAAAGCTTCTTTCTTCACTTAGACAATTGAACCTCTTTCACATTTCTAGCTCTCTTGTAGCTTTGAAGGATGGGTAGTGTTTCACTCATTCTTTGTCGAAGATAAGCACAATATTTTGGTAAACGTTAACTTGTAATTATAAGTTCCTCTACTTAGAGGGATGATATTCACTCACTTTTCTAGCTTTCTTAAAGTCATGAAAAGTGAGTAATTTCTCATTCAATCTTTAGTAAGAGGTGATGGACATGTAAATTATTGTTCAGAAATTATATTTGTGTATTTCATTTATACTTAATGATTTATCTTTTCATTGTTTATTGAATGATTGACTGCATCTAGCAAAACTAAAAGTGTTGTGTACTATCATGAATCCCCTATAGAGAAGTTGATTCTTGACATAGGAGAATTCATTGATTCCTTGCAAGTACTCAAGCTAGGTCGTCATGACAACTTTTAAATCTTCATTGTTATGATGCTTTAACTAAGAATGTGATAACTTAACAGTTGCTGGATGATTTGTAGGATTGCTTGCTTTTTTATAGACGGGTTAAGTCTCGACATAAACAATTCTTGTAAATTTCTACAAAGACATCCGAGTCATACTCTTGATTCACACATTCCATCTTTATCCTCCAATTAACTGACTATTGACTTAGGGGTTAATTGAGTTGTTTACAAGGCACAAATATAACAACCTGATGAATAAATGTATACCCAGATCCTCAAGCTAAAGGGTGAATTTTTCATTTAAGAGAATCTTATATTCTGTCTAGAAAATTCTATCATCATCATAACTTCAAATCTCAAGGGTTCCAATCACTTTGGTCTCTATCACTTATAACTAAAAAACACCAATGTTAGTTCACTGTGGATTCAACTCTGGACTTAACCATATTATAACTACAACTTCACCACCTACACTTGGGTGTACACATTTCAGAAGTTAACGTTTTAGTGCCATTGCAGGGGAATTTAACGGTGTTTTAAAGTAAAACAGTGAAAAAATATTTAATTGTTGTGTGTGTGTATATATATATATATATTGATTTTCTGTATGTAATTCTTATTTTATGTCTGAGGATGATCCTCGCTTTCAAAATTTGCCAAAAAAATCTATCGGGTCTGTAAATCAATCTGAACTTTTCTCACCTCGATCAGTAGAAGACTCTTTTGATAATAGCATGTCCAATAATGAGAGAGAAAGAGAAATTCCTAATATTCAAACTCTAAGGGAATATTTGCATCCCAATCGAAATAGTGTTCCATCTTGTCTTGTGTTTCCTACAAATAAACCCAACTTCAATGTAAAGTTGGGGACAGTGCAATTACTACCTTAATTTGATGGAGTTAAATCAGAAAACCCATATTTACATATCAAAGAATTCAATGAGGTATGTGAGACATTCCAAGATAATTCTGAATTGGCCAAGTTTAAACTTTTTCCTTTCTCTTTAAAGGATAAAGCTAAATAATTGCTAAATTCTTTGAAAGCCTATTCGATACCAAACTAGTATACATTAAAAAATGAGTTTTTTAGGAAGTTTTTCCCTCTAGACCATACCAATGCACTTAAAAGGAAAATCATGAACTTTTCGGTTAAAGAGGGAGATACATTTCACCAATATAGGAGAGATTCAAGGATCTTTTCCAAGCCTGCCCACACCATGTTTTTGAGATTTGGACTTTGGTAGGGTTTTTCTTTGATTCTCTGTCCTCTTGACTACGTTAGTTTGTTGAAATGATGGTTCAAGGGGAGTTCATGGGAAAAGTCCAAAGGAGGCATTTAAATTTTTTGAAAAAGTCCGAGAGTTCCTAAGTGTGGGTCTCCTACCACTGTCAAAGCCAAACAATCCACTTCCCAAGAGGGAAAATATGTTTTAAAAGAAGATGATGACCTTAGGGAAAAAATGACTATCTTATCTCGAGAACTTGAAGCTTTAGAGATGAAGAAGGTAAATTAGGTTACTGATGGGCCTCTCACCGAACAACTGTGTATGATTTGTGCTTTAATAAGACACCCTAATAGGGAATGCCCTACCACCCCTATGTTTAAGGAATTTTTGTTAGAGCAGACCAATGTAATTTCCAATTTTAGCAAGCCCTATTCCAACCCTTATTCCAAAACTTACAATTCAGAGTGACAAAATCACCCAAATTTTAGCTGGAGAAACTCACAGCAAGCTCCCATAAACCCATAACAAGGTTCACAATCACCACCTCAAGGGCCTCATACATATCAACTATACCAACCACCACACGAGAAGTC
The DNA here is from genome assembly GCA_963454935.2 of Ilex paraguariensis. Lineage (NCBI taxonomy): Eukaryota > Viridiplantae > Streptophyta > Magnoliopsida > Aquifoliales > Aquifoliaceae > Ilex > Ilex paraguariensis. Next base: position 676,956 of record CAUOFW020003203.1, on the reverse strand, counting down.
TTGAGGACCGATTAAATCAGTTCAAGCAAAGTCAAATGAACTACAATAATCATTCAACTTAGGCTTTCAATGAATTCAAAACCAAGACCACTCAATCATTCAAGGATCTCAAAAGTCATATCCACAAGTTGACTTAGTCAATGACAACACATGAGAAGTGCAAGTTTCCTGCCCAATCTAAACAATCACAAGGTCAATATCAGGTGGGTAACCCTTCTACCATGGAATCTCCAAAAGAGCAAGTTCAAGTCATCGCTACTCTTAGAAGTGGTAAATTCATTGACAAAACCAGCAAACCATCACCACTCAATGAGACCACACATGTGCTGCAACCTGCACAAGTCTTTCTAGATGAGACTAAATCTAGAAAGGATAAGGAGCCACAACCATTATGTCCCATTCTTGATCTTTTTCCTCAAAGACTCAAAACACAGAAGCTGAACTACCATGCAAAAATTTACGAGCTTTTTAAGCTAGTACAAATTAATATACCACTTATGGATGCTATCAAACAAGTTCCCTCTTATGCAAAGTTTCTAAAGGATTTGTGCATAATCAAAAGAAGTCAAAATATTTAAAAAAGGGTCTTCTTAACTGAAAAATCCAATGTCTTACTTCAACACAAAACTCCTCCAAAATACAAGGATTGTCGTGTCCCACATTGTCATGTATCATCAAGAATTCAAGATAGAACAAGCAATGCTTGATCTTGGATCCAATGTCAACTTACTCCCTTTCTCAGTATACCAAAAACTAGGTTTTGGTGAACTCAAACCCACATGTATCACACTGCAGTTGGAAAATAGGTCTATCAAAGTTCCAAGGGGTATTATTGAAGATGTCCTTGTTCTAGTGGACCACATCTTTTTTCCTGTCAACTTCATTGTCTTGGATACTCAACTAGCAATAAATTCAGGGAATCAAATTCCTATCATTCTTGATTGAACTTTTCTAGAAATTTCAAATGCATTAATCAATTACAAGAATGGGGTCATGAAATTGACTTTTGAAAATATGACTCTTGAGCTTAACATTTTCAACATTGTTAAGCACCCAGGTGAGAAAAAAGAAGTGAGAGAATTGAATTTCATTATGTCTTTGGAATATGAACTAAAGAGTCTAGTCAAGGAACTAAAGAGTTACCCTACTCATGCTATTAGGACATGGGTACCCAAATTTGAAGAATTGACCCCGAGTGATACAAAACCACTCTCATCTAGTGTCAAGCCACCAAATTTGAATTGAAACCCCTCCCATCTGACTTAAAATATACATTTTTAGGGGACGATGAGTCATACACAGTGGTCATTTCATACAAGCTTGCAAATATACAAGAGCCTAAGATGATAAAAGTTCTTAGATGTCATTAGAGTACCATTCAATGAACCATGGCTGATATGAAAGGTATAAGTCCCTTAATTTGTAATCATGCTATATATCTTGTCAAATGCAGCAATGATGAACCCCCATATGAAAGAGGTTTTACGGACTGAGGTACTCAAACTATTAGATGCAGAATTGACCCGGAGTGATACAAAATCACTCTCATCTAGTGTCAAGCCACCAAATTCTGAATTGAAACCGTCCCATCTGACTTAAAATATACATTTTTAGGGGACGATGAGTCATACACAATGGTGATTTCATACAAGCATGCAAATGTACAAGAGTCTAAGATGATAAAAGTTCTTAGATGTCATAAGAGTACCATTCAGTGAACTATGGCTAATATGAAAGGTATAAGTCCCTTAATTTGTAATCATGCTATATATCTTGTCAAATGCAGCAATGATAGAACCCCCATATGAAGGAGGTTGTACGGACTGAGGTACTCAAAATATTAGATGCATAAATCATCTTCTCCATCTCTGACAGTAAATAGGTCAGTTGTAACACCCCAAAATCCCCCTTGAACGACATTACAATCTAAAATCATTCACGTCATAAGAGCAACTAATAAAATCCATAAATAAAGACAAATTCATTTATCATTCATGATGTATACAACATCATCCCAAAAGAATATGCCAAACTCTGGCCATGACATTGTAAACCCCCCACATTCTTATCTTTATATAACAACATAATTATGTTTTTGAAATGCTAATATATGTAATGATGTATGCATGAACTATGTAGGTTGTAATAGTAGAAATAAAAAGTTTAGTTGAGGTAATAGGGTATGTTTTAGAAGTTTGAAAGTACTCCGAAATGAAAGCACACTTTAGAGAGAATTTGGGTAAAAAAGATTTTGGATATTGCCTAGTATTTGGATCATAACTTTTTATCCTGATGTCCAGTTGATCTGAAATTTTGATAGTAGATATTAGACTTCGAGAGCTACAAAAGTGTATTTCATGCAAAGTTTTCAAATCAATCCCTAAATAGGCCAAAACTGCACTGAAAGTTTCAGCAGAAATAGGAAGTACGTTCAAACGACAGTGCATTCCAGTACTTTTTGTCTGATGGAAAAACCAAAGTAATGGGAGCTAAGGATGTTCGAACGTCAGTTACAAATTCTAACTCTCAGAGTCACGCACAAGACACCATTTCTTCCACTATAAATACTTAAGGACACCTCCCTAAGCCCCATTTCAACATTTCTAACCTTAGAAAAACTTAGAGAGGAAGAAAGAAAGGGAAAACAAAAGATTAAAGGGTTGATTCATGTTTGCGAAAGATCAAATCTCAAGTTCTTCAAGAACACTAAGAAAGAAGAAGGTTGGGGTTTTCTTCCATTTTTGTTCACTGAAACTAGGACTTTTATATGTGTATTCTTTGACTCAAAATCTTACATATTTGTTATAAAATCATCATTCCTTAGTCTTCTTGCAATTATTATTATGTTTTAAGCAAAGTTAGGGTTGAATACCCATGAAAATCTCTTTTTCTTGATTTAAAACCCTAGTTTTTGGGAAATATGGGTTTCTCCCTCTACTTTCACTTAAATTTAGTTTCAAAAACTTTAGTGTTTTGTGTTGAGCATCAAAGTGATATTGATGATGATCTCTTGCATTTTCTTCAATTGTTCTATTGAAATACTACATGTGAAATTGGGAATTTATGGAATTGTTAGTTATTTGAGGAAATGGTTGGTATTGTATCTCTTGTGTGGTTGTTGGATAAACATAGGCTACTATTGATCGAGTATCATAGAGTGTGTAGACGCCTTTTTACTCCGTGCGAATTTAAACTTTTTCTACCACTCGTAGTGGGGTTAGTGCCTTGCGAGGACTAAACCATTATCGCTTACGGGGTATAGTAGAAAAAAGGTTAGTATACTACTCCTGGGTTGGATATGTCACTGTCATGGTGTTGGCATACGCCCTTCCTAAAGGTTAGATATCCTTGCGAGGATTTGTGTGGGTTGTACGTGGGCCATGATATTTTTGATGGTATTCATGCGAGATCTTACTTCAGACCAGAGATACGAATACAGTGGTGGATTATTGCTCATTGTACTAAAAATAGTTTCTACAAGAATTTTGGGAAGTATGAAATTCCGTAAGAACTTGAGAGAAACGGTTTATGGTGAAATGGGTTATTAGTCGTATATTGGTTTCACTTATGCATTAAATTTCTATTGTTGCTTAAACTTGAGATATGTTTAAATGTCCCTATTTTATTTCAAAATTCATATATGCTATTTGTAAAATGTGACCGGCCGTTTTTATATACTTTTCTAAACCTTGTTCAAGTTTGGGAGGAATGTTTCTACAAAGCTTAGTGATCACCCCCTACAAACTATATTTTTCAGATTGTGGTCTAGAGGAAGAGCTCAGTGTTGAGGAGCCGACACATTGAGAAGCTCTAGTAAACGAGCTCGTGGATTCCAAGGTGGGTGTCTAGAGTTATACTCTCCTATGAGCTAGACTAGGAAATTTCTTTTGAGATTATGTAAAGACTATTCTTTTGTGATTCCGCTGCAAGTTTAAATGTGATTCTTTTGGGATATAAATATCATAGTCAATCACATTCTTTTTGGGATGTAATGGCCATGGTTGGTCTATTCTTTTGGGATAATATTATAAATGTTATATTTGATGAATAAAATTTCTTAAATGACAAATTTATTTAGTTGCTCTCATGATATGAATGATTTATAGATTGTAATGTCATCCAAGGTAGGTTTTGGGGCGTTACAAATTTTTGGTATCAGAGCCTAGGCTTTAGGTCTTACATAGGAGCTGTAGATTATGGATCACCACCAGAGAAATAGGACTAGGTTGAACAAAATTGTTGAATGAAATTTTATCCACACTTTATGCTTTAGACTAAAGTGATATTTAGGATGTCTTGTACATCAATGAAACTAAATGGTGAATTGATGTGCAGGATGGACGATGAACAAGTGCGTGGACGTGGACGTGGGCATAGTCGTGGAGGTCAAGCAAACCCACCACCACCTCCCGATGCCATGAATGGCATCTGTCAATGCTTGTGGGAGCTAACAAATCTGGTACAACAGCAGATTGGGAACAACAACTAAAATGGTGGGGTTCATCCACTAGCCCAAGTACCGGCAATGGGGATGAAAATCAAAGGATGGTCGTTCTTCGAGAGTTTCTGAGACAACACCCACCTACCTTTCAAGGGAGCTCTAACCCCTTGGATGCGGATAAGTGGATCCGACGGATAAGGAAGATGTGTGATGGCATGGGAGTTGTCGAGGACCTTCGGGTCAGCTTATCTACATATCTGTTTGAGGGGGAGGCCGACCATTGGTGGGACTCAGTGAAGAAAAGGAGGAACACCGATGCGCTTACTTGGGAGGAGTTCAACCAAAATCTTCCAAGACAAATACTTTCCTGAATCAGTCAGAGACAAAATGAGTACCGATTTTCTTGCTCTACGACAAGGCAGCATGACGGTGGCCGAGTATGAGAGGAGGTTTGACGAGCTCTCCCACTATGCTATGGAGTTTATATCTATTGAGGTCAAGAGGACCAAGCATTTTGAGTAGAGCCTGAGGCCTGCTATTAGGGAGAAGCTTGTGGCTGTCAAGATCAAGGATTATGGGATCTAGTTGACCGAGCCGCACTTGTGGATATAGATATTGAGGACACCCAGCAGTGACAGAATTTCACACGGGGAGGTCTAATCAGGACGGGCACTAGCACCAGTGGAGTGCAGTAGGCGGCACCATACCGACGTCCAGCCTAGGCAGTCCAGCCCAGGTAGACAGGGGAAATGGAGGGGCACAAACTAGAACAAGAATTGACCCATGTTATTGCTTTGCATGTGGAGAGTTTGGGCACTTAAAAAATCAATGCCCATCATTTTTCGCAAGAACCAATCAAGCAGCTAGGCAAGTAAATGCGAACAAGCCACCACTATCGAAGCCATTACATCAGAGACCGTTAGGAGCTACAGCCCCCAGCGGCGCTTATCAAGGAAGAGTGTTTGCTTTGACTCAACCAGAGGAGGACGTTTCCAATGCCGTAGTGGAAGGTATCATTCTTCTTTATAATTCTTGGGCCCGAATCTTATTTGATCCCAATGCTACACATTCCTTCATACGCACTGCATATGCTTGTAAATTGGGGTTGAAATTTGAGAAGCTAGAACATGCCCTGAGTATTAACATGCCTACGGGAGAACAGTTGGATACCAGCAGGGTGTGAAGAGGTTGTGTGCTTTGAATTGGGGAGCATGAATTGATTGTAGATTTGGTTGTGTTAGATATGAAGGGGTACAACATTATATTTGGGATGAATTTCTTGTCCACTTTCCGTGCTGTGATAGATTATTTTCGCAAGCGAATTTCATTCCAATTACCGGGAGGGGTAGTTTTTATTTTCATGAATGATCGCAATTCTTTCCATCCATTTTCCACTACAGAAAACAGATTTTTGAAAGCTAAGGCGGGAAGCACTTTGAGTTTCTTGGCCAGCTTAATGGGAGAAGATCAGGATAAATTCCATGCAGACGTGGTGTTGATAATATCGGATTTTTTGAATGTCTTTCCAGATGAACTACCAGGCTTACCCCCACAATGAGAGATTGAGTTCAAGATTGATCTCTATCCAAGAACTGAACCCATATCTATTGCTCCCTATTGAATGGCACCATTGGAGTTGAAGGAGCTAAGGAAGCAGTTGGACTATTTGTTGGCTATTAGGTTTATCTGTCTAAGTACTTCACCTTGGGGAGCCCCGGTCCTCTTCGTGAAGAAGCATGATGAAACACTTCGGTTATGCACGGATTATCGATAGTTGAATCGAGTAATAGTGAAGAACAAATATCCATTGCCAAGGATTGATGATTTGTTCGACCAGTTGAGGGGTTCTAAGTATTAGTCCAAGATTGATCTTTGCACTAGGTATCATCAATAACGGATCAAGGAGGAGGATATTCCTAATACAGCTTTTTGTACCCAGTATGGTCATTTTGAATATACGGTGATGTCGTTCGGATTGACTAATGCCCCCGCAGCCTTCATGGACTTGATGCACAGGTATTTCGGATGTATCTAGATCAGTTTGTCATTGTGTTTATTGATGACATATTAATTTATTCACAGACCCACGGGAAACATGAATACCATCTTTCAATCATGCTATAGACACTAAGAGAGCATAAGCTATATGTGAAAATGAGTAAATGCGAGTTTTGGATGAAGGAAGTAAAATTCCTTGGTCATGTTGTGTCCGAACAAGGAGTAATCATTGACCCGACCAAGATTGAAGCAGTGATGAGGTGGGAGCCACCAAAGAATGTGACTGAAATACGTAATTTTCTTGGTTTGGAAGGCTACAACTGGAGGTTTTTGGAAGGGTTCTCGAAGCTCGCAATGTCGATGACTCACCTTACGAAGAAGGGAGAAAAATTTGTGTGGACTCAAGCGTGTGAACTAGCCTTTCGCACCTTGAAGGAGAAGTTGACAACAACTCCTATCCTCATTATTCCAATCAGTGGGAAAGGATATGATTTATACACCGATGCTTCGTTACGAGGCTTGGGATGTGTGTTAATGTAAGGAGGTAAGGTAGTTGCTTATGACTCGAGGCAACTTAAGATTCATGAGCAGAAATATCCCACTCACAACTTGGAGCTTGCCGCTATGATTTTTGCTCTTAATTTGTGGAGATGTTATCTGTACGAAGAGAAGTTTCAAGTATTTTCTGATCATAAGAGCCTCAAGTATGTGTTCACACAGAAAAACTTGAATCTTCGGTAAATAAGGTAGGTTGAGTATCTAGAAGATTATGATTTCACACTCAACTACCATCCGGGGAAGGCTAACGTAGTAGCAGATGCACTGAGCAGAAAGTCTTTAGAGGAAATCAATGTTCTTGCAGTTAAAAGGTGGAAGATGATTGATGCCTTGGAGGACTTTGATCTATGGGTGGATAGGCAGGAGAATCGTCCATGCCTATTTAACCTTGTAGCCTAACCTACACTCCAACGTAGGGTTGTGGAGTTACAATATTTGGATCCTAACTTAGGGTCGATTCGAGCTAAATTGGAAAATGGGGAAATAATGGAAGGTTGGTCTGTGAGAAATGGAGAACTAAGATATGGGGAGAAGCTATGTTTCCCTAATGAGTCGTCCCTAAAGGAGGAGATCCTAGGAGAGTGTCATCGTTCCAAGTTTGCCATCCACCATGGTGGTACAAAAATGTATAGGGACATGAAGCGTCAATATTGGTGGAAAGGGATGAAACAAGACGTGGCTAAATACGTGTCAAGGTGCGTGGTGTGTCAGCAAGTGAAGATTGAGCATCAAAAGCCTAGAGGATTATTACAGTTCATGCCTATTCCAGAATGGAAGTGGGATCACATTACCATGGATTTCGTGTCTGATTTTTCCCGAACTTCACGAGGGCATAATGTCGTATGGGTCATTGTTGATAGACTCACCAAGTCCTCTCATTTCTTGAGTATGAAGACCACTGACACTTTAGAGACCCTGAGCAAGGTTATATCCGTGAAATTGTTAGATTACATGGAGTTCCACTCTTTATCGTGTCAGATTGTGATTCTCGATTTGTGGCGCAATTCTGGCAAAGTCTACAACAAGCTATGGGGACAGAGTTACACTTTAGCACCGCCTTTCATCCTCAAACGGATGGCCAATCTGAGAGGGTGATACAGATTCTAGAGGACATGTTACGTGCTTGTGTGTTGGACTTCAAGGGAAGTTGGAGTGATCATTTGCCGTTGGTGAAATTTGCATACAACAATAGTTTTCAATCTAGCATTGGCATGGCACCGTATGAGGCATTGTATGGAAGACCATGTAGGTCCCCGAATTGTTAGTTGGAAGCTGGAGAGAGTAGTTTGTTTGGGCCAAAAATTGTTCGGGAGACTACAGAGAAAATTCAACTCATCTAGGAGAGAATACGCACAGCACAAAGTAGACATAAAAGTTATGCGAATAGAAGACAAAGACCATTAGAATTCCAAGAGGGGGACTATGTGTTCCTCAAGATGTCACCCAAGAAGGGAGTGTTTAGATTTGGCAAGAATGAGAAATTAGCACCAAGATATACCGGACCCTTTGAAGTGATCAAAGCTGTGGGCAAAGTAGCGTATCAACTTCGGTTACTAGCTCAGTTGTCTGGGGTACATGATGTGTTTCATGTGTCAATGTTGAGGAAGTGTCAATTGGATACAACGCATCTCATGGATTTGGAGGATATAGAAATTCAAGATAGAGCAACATATGAAGAACAACCACTGAAGATCCTCGATACCAAGGAAAAGGTGTTTCGCAACAAAGTCATTCAACTGGTGAAAGTCTTGTGGCAACATCATGGGGTGGAGGAAGCTACTTGGGAAACAGAGTTGGAAATGCAAGAGAAGTACCTTCACTTGTTCTCTACTTAAGGTAAGTTTCAAGGACGAAACTTTCTTTAAGGGGGGTGGATTGTAAACCCTCACATTCTTATCTTTATATAACAACGTAATTATGTTTTTGAAATGCTAATATATGTAATGATGTATGCATGAACTATGTAGGTTGTAAGAGTAGAAATAAAAAATGTTAGTTGAGGTAATAGGGTATGTTGTAGAAGTTTGGAAGTAGTCCGGAATGAAAGCACACTTTAAAGAGAATTTGGGTAAAAAGGATTTTGGACACTGACTAGTATTTGGATCATAACCTTTTATTTTGATGTCCATTTGATCTGCAATTTTGATAGTAGATAGTAGACTTATAGAGCTACAAAAGTGTATTTCATGTAAATTTTCCAAATCGATCTCTAAATAGGTCAAACCTGCACTGGAAGTTTCAGCAGAAACAGGAAGTACGTTCGAACATGAAATGACGTTCGAACGTCCGACGTTCAAACGTGAAAGTCCGTTCAAACGACAGTGCATTCCAGTAATTTTTGTCTGATGGAAAAGCCAAAGTACTAGGAGTTAAGAACGTTCGAACGTCAGTTACGAATTCTGACTCTCAGAATCGCGCACAAGACACCATTTCTTCCACTATAAATACTTAAGGACCCCTCCCTAAGCCCCATTTCAACATTTCTAACCCTCGAAAAACTTAGAGAAGAAGAAAGAAAGGAAAAATAAAATATTAAAGGGTTGATTCAAGTTTGGAAAAGATCAAATCTCAAGTTCTTCAAGAACACTAAGAATAAGGTAGGGGTTTTCTTCCATTCTTGTTCATTGAGACTAGGGGCTTGTATATATGTATTCTTTCACTCAAAATCTTAGATATATGTTATGAAATCATCATTCCTTAGTCTTTTTGCAATTATTATTACGTTTTAAGCAAAGTTAGGGTTGAATACCCATGAAATCTCTTTTTCTTGATTTAAAACCCTAGTTTTTGGGAAATATGGGTTTCTCCCTCTACTCTCACTTAAATTTAGTTTCGAAAACTTTAGTCTTTTGTGTTGAGCATCAAAATTATATTGTTGATGATCTCTTTCATTTTCTTCAATTGTTCTATTGAAATACTACATGTGAAATTGGGGATTTATGGAATTGTTAGTTATTTGAGAAAATGGTTGGTATTTTATCTCTTGTGTGGTTGTTGGATAAACATGGGCTACTATTGCCCGGGTATCATGGAGTGTGTAGATACCTTCTTACTCCGTGCGGGTTTGAACTTTTCCTACCACTCGTAGTGGGGTTAGTGCCTTGCGAGAACTAAACCATTATCGCTCACGGGGTATCGTGGAAAAAGGATTAGTATACTACTCCTGGGTTGGATACGTCACTGTCATGGTATTGGCATACGCCCTTCCTAAAGGCTGGATATCCTTGCGAGGATTTGTATGGGTTGTACATGGGCCATAATATTTTTGATGGTATTCATGCGAGATCTTACTTCAGACCAGAGATACGAATACAGTGGTGGGTTATTGCTCGTTGTACCAGAAATAGTTTCTATAAGAATTTTGGGAAGTATGGGATTTCTCAAGAACTTGGGAGAAACGGTTTATGATGGAATGGGTTATTAGTTGTATATTGGTTTTACTTATGCATTAAATTAATGTTGTTACTTAAAATTGAGATATGTTTAAATGTCCCTGTTTTATTTCAAAATTTATATATGCGATTTGTGAAATGTGACCGGCCGTTTTTATATGTTTTTCTAAACCTTATTCGAGTTTGGAATGAATGTTGCTACAGAGCTTAGTGATCACCCCTTACAAACTATATTTTTTAGATTGTGATCTAGAGGAAGAGCTCAGGGTTGAGGAGCCGACACATTGGGAAGCTCCACTAGATGGGCTTGTGCATTCCGAGGTGGATGTTTAGAGTTATACTCTCCTAGGAGCTAGACTAGGAAATTTCTTTTGAGATTATGTAAAGACTACTCTTTTGTGATTCCGCTGCAAGTTTAAATGTGATTCTTTTGGGATATAAATATCATAGTCAATCACATTCTTTTTGGGATGTAATGGTCATGGTTGGCCTATTCTTTTGGGATAATATTATAAATGTTATATTTGATGAATGAAATTTCTTAAATGATGAATTTGTTTAGTTGCTCTCATGATGTGAATGGGTTATAGATTATAATGCCGTCCAAGTTAGATTTTGGGGCATTACAGACATCCGAAAGAATTAACTATTATATCGCAGCGGAATTACAAAATATGGTAGCCTTTACATTGTCTCAAAATAAATTCCCCAGTCTAAAACCTAGGACAAAAGAAAATATAATTCTAGACATCCATCTCGGGATCCACGTTCCCATCTATTAGAGCTTCCCAATGTGTCTGTTTATCTACTCTAAGCTCCTCCTCTAGCACATAATCTGAAAAATATGTTGTTTGTAGAAGGTGAGCATTAAACTTTGTAGCAACATCCTCCCAAACTCGAACAACATTTATAAAACATATAAAACAGTTCGGTCTCACTTTACAAAATATCATATATAATTTTTTGAAAGAAAACAGGGACATTTCAATGAATCTCAAGTTTACACAACCGCAATAAGTTAAATGAAAGAATAAACATGTGAAGAAATCAATTAATCATTCAATAGCATCATCTCATATTCTCATGTATGTTGGTTGTTTCCCATGAATCTACACCCCGATTCTACCTTGTTCACCCACCACAATCACACAATCCGAAACATTTTAGGAAGGGCGTATACCGTCTCTCACGGCATTGACGAATCCTTCCTAGGAAAGGTGTACTATCTCTCAGCCGCGAACTTACGTGAACAATAGTGGTTGCTCTCCCAAACAACAATCCACTACAAGTGTTAGGCAACCATCTCACCCCCACTGGGATAGACTAACCTCTAACACTCTACGGCAGTGCTCAAATACAATTCAAGTCCATCACAACAACCATACAAGAGATGCAACAACAACCATTTTCTCAAATCACAAGTAAATCAAAAATTCCCCAATTCCCATAAGTATTTTTCAATAGAAAAATTTAAGGTAATAAGCAAGAGATCATCACAAATACCATTTTTTTTTTTTCAATACAAAGCACTAGAGTTTTGAAGTTAAGAACAAAGGAAAAATCAAGAGAAAAATCCATTTATCTTGAAAATTAGGGTTTCATGCCAAGAAAGAGGTTTAATGGCTATCCAACCATTACTTTGCTTAAAACATGGTGATCTTTGCTTGGATACTAAGAAATAATGATTTTATGGCATATACGTAAGGTTTAGAGTCAAAAGTATACATATAGATAAGCCCTAGCCTCAATGTAAGAGAATAGGAAGAAACCCCTACCTTGAATCCGAATTTCCAAGATAACCAAAGCTCTAGCGAATCTCTTCCTCCTTTTTCTTGTTCCCTTCTCATCTTCTCCTAGGGTTCTAAGAGGTTTGAGTGAGAGTGAAGTGAAAGAATAGAAGAAAATCGGTGGAGAAGAGTGTTCTTGAAAAACTTGAAGTTTTAATCTTCTTTGAAGGGTAAATCCCTTTTGATCTTGTGTTTTTCTCTTCCTTTCTTCCTTTCTAAGGTTTTATAGGGTTAGAGGTGTTGCAATGGGGCTAAAGTAGATGTCCTTAAGTATTTATAGTGGAAGGAGGGCTGGCTGTTCGCGACTTAAAATTTTCTGAAATTTACAAAGCATACCGGTACGGTTTGGCTACTGGACTTCGGCGTACTAGTACTGTGAAACCCGGGAAAAATTTTAATTTTTTCTTTAAAAAGGCAAAATGGTAATTTGCCATTATAGTGTAGGTTAAAAAAAACTAGTATTTTTCTAGACCTCGGATGATGAAACAGACCTCACCGTTGGATTCGTCTCGTGAAATCTAGTTAGCCACACAAATTTCATCAAATTCTGAGATAATTGGATTTTTCACGTTTTTCGAGGTGACGGGTATTCGGTGACCCCTAAAAACGAAATTTTTATAAAAAATTTTGAAATTTAAAAAAAAATATTTTAAATAAATGTCATATAAAATATTTTTAGCTTAAATTGGTACGAAATTTAATCGTTTCGGGGCGAAAACGAACCCGGACAAAGAGGGACGCGTGGCGCGACTCGGGCCAAGCCTTGGGAATTATAAATAGGGCTAAATATTAGATATTTCAGAATAAATATCTCTGATATTCATCTGGTTTTAGACGTTGGAGGAAGAGAAGAGAGAAAGAGAGTTTCAAGTTTTTCTGCCGTCGATCCGCTAGGCTACGTCGGTCGGAATCACTTGAACCAAGAATTAAAGTTGGTCTATATAACAAGGGTTACTTGTGGGTACCAAAAATGAAGGATTTCACCGAAAGTCTAAAGGGGATATTTTGGGAAAATTAAGTCTTGGTGGGTATTTTCTTGAGCTCAAACTGAAAGGAAGAAGAAGGAGTGGTGCTGTCAATCCTAGACAGTAGGTGAGTTTCTTATTCATTTCATAAGCTATGATTATTTAATAATTCTGGGATTTTGAGGTTATAATGTAGACTGAAAAAGGATTCGTTTGGTTTTGGTTTCAAGTAAAATGGAGATAAATACGAGTTTTGGTGATTTTTAAAAGTTAGCCCCAGCCTATAGAAACTGATCTGGAAAATCTGGACAACATGTAGTTCCGTAATTGGTTTTATGAGTTAGAGTTCGTTTATGAATCTTAAACTTTGAGGGTTTGAAATAGATTCATAAAGGGTTATTTTGGCTTTGGTTTCATGCCAAAAGGATGAAAACTCTATTTTTGGTGAATTTCTAAAAATGATTATGACCTGCTGGAACCTGAAAATTCTGTAACTTACACTTAGTTTAGGAGTTACCTGGAACAGGTATTTAGTGTTCAAAAATAGTGGTTTTTGGTGAAAGATAATTCGTATGAGTATATGTTCATCTCCCACATATTTTGTTAGAATTGGATTTTAATAACTAGAGTTAGAGTTGTTTTAACTTATGTAGGTTACCTGCAGAATGTTCAAAAATGCTAAACGCCTACGCTTAATTGGAAAAGAACCTACATGTGACATTAAAACTGAACAAGAGAGAAAGTGTTCTTGAGGCTTTCTACACTCATTTTGCACTTCTATTAAGGTAGGGATTCTCCTACTTTGGTTCATTCCTATTTAAAATGTTATATTTATTGTGTAGGATTTCTTCTATTTTGGTCGATTCTTAATCTAGAATGCCCATATGAAATGGTTAGTGGTATAAAATGTTTTATAACTTGTCTATAGTCATGGAAATGGTGAATTAAGTATGGACAAAGTTCTAGTTAAATTTGTTATGTAGGAATTCTGTAAATAATTCCTTGATACTTGATGATATTTGATGTGTATGGGGGCAATATTATATGCTTACATGATTGTTGCCTAGAAGGTATTTGCTAAAATGTCTAAGTATGAATTAAGGTTGTTATGACATGACAATGTATAACATGCTTATAGAATGTGTTGTTTATATATATTGACATTGTAATGATTCATGGAATTTATATGCTTATGATATGAATTACCATGGGATTGTATATATGTAGTTGATCTAGCTCATTGGGCAACATTGCACATTGAGCATGACATAGCATCACATTCAAGGGCTATATGCATGAGCGTGGGTGTATGGTTGCATGGGGTGATCAACACCAACATTGGTGCTTGATGGTGGTCTCGGGAAAGTGGGATGGAACGTCCTACGGAGTCACACGGTGACATGCATAAGAAAATTTTTGTCGGGTATAGCAAGTAGGGCTAAACACTCCCTCGGGTGAAAAACCCGACCACTTGGTTCATACACTTACCGACGGTGAAACTCCAGAAAAGTGTAACGGCGTACGGAGCCGGAGGTGCGATTCCTAAATCCGATACCCAATAAAGGCACATGATTTTGATATATAAATTATTCATTTGATGGGAAACATTCAAGAATGAATTGGTTTTATGACATATGGTTGATTTCAAAATGATCTTTGAATGTGTTTCATCAAAGACGTTTGTTTTACACATAAGTGTCGCATTATGTTGTGGGAGTCGGTGTGGGCTCGGGATAGCATGCATGAGTGAGTTTCATCTCATTACTTGGCATGACATCATGATTTTCCAACATTGTATTATATGTTATTGTTGGAGGGAATACTTGTTGTGAAATGTTACATGTATACATTGCATATGCATTTTAGGTGATGAGTAGCCTCTGTAGGGATTATTCTACTAGGCATTGGCTCACCCTATACGGGAAACATTTCACGTGTGGGTCATGCGCTAGTGGACGGCTCACAATCAGGGTCACATGGTTGAAGAAAAGCCGACTTGTGGCTTCCAATCCATTTTTTTTTTGTAAAAGTAGATTTGTAATTAAATTTTGGCATGTAATGTGTAAAGGAATTGTAATAGAGTCTATATGGACTGTTTTAATATAACATTGCATATTTGATGATTGGACCCGGTGTGGTCAAGTTTTACTTATAAATGGACCCTGAGTGGTTATGGTATTATATTGGACCTCGGATGGGTCATGTAAATGTTGATTGCACAGATTGTGTTTTTGGGTAGAGCTTCCCGTACAAAGGAGACTCTGCCCGAATTTCGTTAAATTATGGATCCCGGTAAATGGGACACAACGGTGCGATATCGAGTTATTCGGTATCCACAGGTATTCCTTGAGTTGATGGGAAATTAATGGACTCCATGATTTTGGGGTGTCACAGCTTAGTATCGAGCTTAGGTTATACGATTTACCTAAGGTTTGTTGGGCATTGGGACTAGACCATTGCATGCATTGTGCATCTCATCTTATGTGGTTAAATTGTTACATATTTTGTGCAACGTGTTATGTGAAACATGATTACTTGCTAGGTGATTATGTGAATGATATGCATGGTAAAAGGCACATGGAAAAAAAAATACTAGGGTTAGAAAACATAACCTTGGGTTCGAAAAAAATGAATGAATGGTATAGTTTTATGTATAAATGTCTACTAGTAGGTGGCACATGCACTAGTGAAAGAAAGAGGAAACTCTCCAAGTTTAAATACTTGACTCCTATCTTTGGATACTAAGTAAATGCTCTATTTCTATTTGACATGTGTGTAGATGAAAAATAGAGGAAGGGGAAGAGGATGCGGCCGAGGCAGAGGCGGTAGGCGGAACAACAACCAACCACCACCGGCTTTTGACCAACAAGCCTTCATGGAGGCTATTGGTGTAGCGGCGGCTACCTTTGCACAAGCTAGTGCTACGGCCACTACTATTGCACAGACAAGTACAAGTGGGGCCAAAGAGGCTCCAGTCATCTCCAGAAGTTCAAGGCACATCAGACGCTGATCTTCATGGGAGGGGCGGACTCGATGGTAGTTGATCATTGGTTCCGGCAGGTTGACAAGATCTTGAGAGCAATGGAGATCACCTCTGACACCACCAGGATAACTCTAGCTACATTCCAGTTGAAGGGGGAATCCCAAGTATGGTGGGATTGGGTGAAAGACTCCAAGAATTTGGAGGCCATGACATGGGTAGAATTCCAGGAACTCTTCATGGGGAAATACTTTCGGCGGCGGCGAGGCATACGAAGGCCCGGGAGTTCCTAGATCTGAGGCAAGAAACGATGTCAGTGATGGAATACGTGGCTAAATTCACTGAGTTAGCACATTTTGCTGACCAATATGTGGCCACAGATATGGCCAAGGTTAGAAAATTTGAGGATGGGCTGAAGTTATCATCCGGGGTAAAATCGTCAATCTTCTTCTACAAGACTTCGACTTGATGGTCACCACAGCTTTGGCCATTGAGAGAGAGGTGGATGACGCAAGGAGCATCCGGGAGTCTGGTGCAAAAGACAAGAAGAAGGAGGGTCAATCATCTTCTTCTACTCCACAAGGATTTCAGGGACAGGGCCGCAGTTATCAAGGCCAAGGCCAAAGTCAATCCTCCCAAGGTGGGAAAAATCAGAGGCCTTCCTACCAGGCTGGCCAGAGGACTTGCTATCATTGCCACCAATCGGGTCACATGAAGAGGGATTGTCCTCAGAGGCAGGGATCTCAGGGTCATGGGTCATCGCAATCTCAGACTTCAGTGGGGCAACCACAGACGCAGTATGCTCTTCACTACCCTACTACGGGTCAGGGCAGCCAGTACCAGTTCCAGGGTGCAGCACAAGGCCCTATTACTTCTCGTGCAGGGACACCGCAAGCTGGCCAAATGGGCCAAGGAATGGGTCGAGGACGAGGCTAGGGCTCACAAGCTAGGACTTCAGGGACATGTCTACGCCATGATGCCACAGACTGGGCCGGCAGATCCGTCGGTGATACAAGGTACATTTCTACTCTTCCGCTTATGGGCTAGAGTGTTATTTGATTCTGGTGCATCTCATTCATTTATTGCTGCATCTTGTGTGGATGACTTGGGCTTAGAGGTTGAGACCTTGGAAAAGCCATTGCATGTGAGTTCTCCTCTAGGTGCTAGGGTGAGGGTTGATCAGATATGTCGGGGGTGTGAGTTGGAGATCTCAGGGATTCTACTCACTGTGGACCTTCGGGTCATGGACATGTTGGAGTTCGATGTAATCCTTGGGATGGATTGGTTGGCGGCACACCGAGTCGTCATTGATTGTGATCGGAAGCGGGTCACTACTTACACACCGGATGGGGTTTGTTTCATGTTTCAGGGGGATAAGCACGATGTTTTACCCCAAGTAGTATACGACTCTAGATGGCACGGACAGTTGATGGATTGGCTAGCAAGCCTTACCCTTGAAGACGAGGTGAGACAGGAGTTGAGTCTACCTCGGGTTGTGTGTGATTATGAGGATATTTTTTTGGATGAACTACCGGGATTACCTCCACATAGGGATGTGGACTTCACTATAGAGCTGCATCCCGGTACATCTCCCATCTCTATGACACCACACAGGATGGCGTCTGCTGAGTTGCAAGAACTCAAGGTACAATTGCAAGAATTATTGGAGAAAGGGTTTATTAGACCAAGCACTTCACCTTGGGGCGCTCCGGTTCTGTTTGCTAAGAAGAAAGATAAGACTCTTCGGCTGTGTATTGATTATCGGCAGTTGAATAGGGTCACTATCAAGAATAGGTACCCTTTGCCGAGGATTGATGACTTGTTTGATCAGCTGAGGGGGGCACGGGTCTATTCTAAGATAGATCTTCGAACCGGTTACCATCAGTTGAGGGTTAAGGAGGAAGATATTCCTAATACGGCGTTCAGAACGCGGTATGGGCATTTCGAGTTCACAGTGATGCCATTTGGATTAACGAATGCTCCAGCGGCATTCATGGACCTCATGCACATGGTGTTCCAACCCTATTTAGATCAATTTGTTGTGGATTTTGTTGATGACATCTTGATCTACTCCAAGTCTGAGGAGGAGCATGAGGGTCACTTGAGAATTGTTCTCCAGACATTGAGAGATTATCAGTTATACGCCAAGTTCAGCAAGTGTGAATTCTGGCTTACTGAGGTGAAATTTTTGGGACACGTGGTGTCGGCTTTGGGTGTATCCGTGGACCCGGAGAAGGTTGAGGCAGTTATGAATTGGGAGAACCGAAGTCAATCTTCGAGATACGTAGTTTCTTGGGATTAGCGGGGTACTACCGACAGTTTATTGAGGATTTCTCTCGATTGGCTGTGCCTATGACGAAGTTGACCCGGAAAGATGTCAAGTTTGTGTGGAATGATTCTTGTGAGAATGCATTCCAAGAGTTGAAGAAGAGGTTTACTTCAGCTCCTATTCTGATAGTTCCAGAACGGGGACAGAGGTACACAGTCTATTGTGATGCCTCGAAGGACGGGCTGGGATGTGTTTTGATGCAGTCCAGGAGGGTAGTAGCTTATGGTTCTCGGCAGCTAAAGAATCATGAGCAGAATTATCCCACACATGACATGGAGTTGGTGGCCATTGTCTTTGCCTTGAAGGCTTGGCGTCACTACCTGTATGGTGAGCAGTTTGAAGTATTTTCGGACCACAAGAGTCTGAAATATATTTTCACATAGCGGAACCTCAACATGAGGCAACGCCGGTGGATGGAGTATTTAGAGGACTATGATTTCACTTTGCATTACCATCCTGGTAAGGCAAACGTGGTGGTTGATGCACTTAGCTGAAGGTCACGAGGAGTTTTGGCTAGTGTAGCTTCTCGGGAGTGACAGATGCTCGAGACTGTGGAACAGTTCGGGCTATGTTATATGGGTCAGGCTCAGGGTACTTTGGGGAGTTTGGTGGCTAGGCCATCTCTACTGAGCAGGGTGATTGAGTCCCAAAGTCAGGACACGGAGCTATTGTCCATCCGGGACCATGTACAGGCAAGTACAGGTGACGAGGGCTGGACTATTCACTCGGATGGTAGTCTTCAGTATCGAGGAAGGGTTGTGGCTCCTCAGTTGACGGATCTGAGGGAGGAGATCCTTAGGGAGTTTCATTGCTCCCGTTTTGCGGTTCATCCAGGGGGCACGAAGATGTATTATGATCTTCGTCGCCAGTATTATTGGAGTGGAATGAAGAGGCAGGTTGCGATTTTGTCAGTCGATGTCTCACGTGTCAGCAGGTTAAGGCTGAACACTAGAGACCAGTGGGATTACTCCAGCCTTTGGAGATAACTGAGTGGAAGTGGGAGCATATCACGATGGATTTTGTGATCCATTTGCCACGGACATCGCGGGGTCATGACGCGGTGTGGGTGATAGTGGACCGGCTTACTAAGTTGGCACACTTTTTGGCTGTGCGAATGACCTTCACACTGGAGGAATTCTGCAGGTTGTATATATGGGAGATTGTCCGACTGCATGGAGTACCCGTATCTATTGTATCGGACCGGGATCCCAGGTTTATAGCTCATTTTTGGGAGAGTTTCCAGCGAGCCATGGGGACACAGTTAATGATGAGCACTGCTTTTCATCCCCAGAAGGACGGTCAGTCTGAGAGGACTATCCAGACTTTAGAGGACATGCTACGGACATGCATCCTAGATCTCAAAAGGTAGCTGGGAAGATCACTTACCCTTGGTGGAGTTCGCATACAACAATAGTTACCAGGCGAGCATACAGATGGCACCGTATGAGGCGCTATATGGGAGGCCATGTCGTTCTTCGGTTTGTTGGACGGAGGTAGGAGAGAGGTCTTCTACAGGTCCGAAATTGGTTAGAGACACCTCGGAGAAGGTGGACTTGATTCGGAAGCGTCTTCTCACGACTTAAAGTCGGCAAAAGAGCTATGCTGATAGACGACGGTGACCTCTAGAGTTTGAGGTGGGAGATCATGTCTTCTTGAAGGTTATGNCCTCTCACGGCTCAAAGCCGACAAAAGAGCTATGCTGATAAACAGCGGCGACCTCTAGAGTTTGAGGTGGGAGATCATGTCTTCTTGAAGGTTATGCCTAAGAGAGGAGTGGTCCGGTTTGGTAAGCAGGGGAAGCTGTCGNGGCTCAAAGCCGACAAAAGAGCTATGCTGATAAACAGCGGCGACCTCTAGAGTTTGAGGTGGGAGATCATGTCTTCTTGAAGGTTATGCCTAAGAGAGGAGTGGTCCGGTTTGGTAAGCAAGGGGAGCTGTCGTTGAGATACATCGGGCCCTTCGAGATACTTGAGAGAGTGGGTACAGTTGCTTACCGGTTGGCGTTACCGCCAAATCTATCGNAGGAGAGAGGTCTTCTACAGGTCCAAAATTGGTTAGAGACACCTCGGAGAAGGTGGACTTGATTCAGAAGCGTCCTCTCACGGCTCAAAGCCGACAAAAGAGTTATGCTGATAAACAGCGGCGACCTTTAGAGTTTGAGGTGGGAGATCATGTCTTCTTGAAGGTTATGCCTAAGAGAGGAGTGGTCCGGTTTGGTAAGCGGGGGAAGTTGTCACCGAGATACATCGGGCCCTTCGAGGTACTTGAGAGAGTGGGTACAGTTGCTTACCGGTTGGCGTTACCGCCAAATCTATCGGGTGTTCATGCAGTATTCCATGTCTCTATGCTCCGAAAATACANTCCAAAAATACACCCCGGATCCGACTCATGTGGTGGATTGAGGAGAACTTGTTGTTGATGCTGATGGGACCTTCGAGGAGGGACCGGTGCGCATCATGGATAGCCACGAACAGGTTTTGCGAGGCAAGACCGTACGACTAGTGAAGGTGTTGTGGCAGCATCGAGGAGTAGAGGAGGCGACATGGGAGCGCGAGGACATTGCCCGTACCAGTTATCCTTTTTTGTTCGAGGATGAAGGTAAATTCTTATGGTCAGTTAGCATTATTTGACTANGATCCAACTCATGTGGTGGATTGAGGAGAACTTGTTGTTGATGCTGATGGGACATTCGAGGAGGGACCGATGCGCATCATGGATAGCCGCGAACAGGTTTTGTGAGGCAAGACCGTGCTACTAATGAAGGTGTTGTGGCAGCATCGAGGAGTAGAGGAGGCGACATGGGAGCGCGAGGACATTGCTCGTACCAGTTATCCTTTTTTGTTCGAGGATGAAGGTAAATTCTTATGGTCAGTTAGCATTATTTGACTATTGTATATGCATGTGTATGTGAATTTCGGGGATAAAATTTTTTAAGGGGGGAAAAATGTGAAACCCGGGAAAAATTTTAATTTTTTCTTAAAAAAGGAAAAATNCAGGGATGAAATTTTTTAAGGGGGGAAAAATGTGAAACCCGGGAAAAATTTTAATTTTTTCTTAAAAAGGGAAAAATGGTAATTTGCCAATAGAGTGTGGGTTAAAAAAAATTAGTATTTTTTTAGACTTCGGATGATGAAACGAACCTCACCGTTGAATTCGTCTCGTGAAATCTAGTTACCCAGACAAATTTCGTCGAATTTTGAGATAATCGGATTTTTTACGTTTTTCGAGGTGACGGGTGTCCGATGACCCCTAAAAACGAAATTTTTATAAAAAATTTTGAAATTTAAAAAAAATATTTTAAATAAATATCATATAAAATATTTTTAGTTTAAATTGGTACGAAATTTAAACGTTTAGGGGCGAAAACAGACCCGGACAAAGGGGGACATGTGGCGCGACTCGGGCCAAGCCTTGAAAATTATAAATAGGGCTAAATATCAGATATTTCAGCAGAAATATCTCTGATATTCAGCTGGTTTCAAAAGTTGGAGGAAGAGAAGAGAGAAAGAGAGTTTCGAGTTTTTTCTTCCGTCAATCCGCTACGCTACGTCGGTCGGAATCGCTTGAACCAAGAATTCAAGTTGGTCTACGCGATAAGGGCTACGTGTGGGTCCCAAAAATGAAGCATTTCACCGAAGGTCTAAAGGAGAGATTTTGAAAAAATTAAGTCTTGGTGGGTATTTTCTTGAGCTCAAACTGAAAGGAAGAAGGAGTGGTGCTGTCAATCCTAGACAGTAGGTGAGTTTCTTATTCATTTCATAAGCTATGATTATTTAATAATTCTGGGATTTTGAGGTTATAATGTAGACTGAAAAAGGATTCGTTTGGTTTGGTTTCAAGCAAAATGGAGATAAATACGAGTTTTGGTGATTTTTGAAAGTTAGCCCCAGCCTATNGTAAAATGGATATAAATACGAGTTTTGGTGATTTTTGAAAGTTAGCCCCAGCCTATAGAAACTGATCTGGAAAATCTGGACAACATGTAGTTTCGTAATTGGTTTTATGAGTTAGAGTTCGTTTATGAATCTTAAACTTTGAGGGTTTGAAGTAGATTCATAAAGGGTTATTTTGGCTTTGGTTTCATGCCAAAAAGATGAAAGCTCTATTTTTGGTGAATTTCTAAAAATGATTATGACCTGCTGGAACCTGGAAATTCTATAACTTACACTTAGTTTAGGAGTTACCTGGAACAGGTTTTTAATGTTCAAAAATAGTGGTTTTTGGTGAAAGATAATTCNTATAACTTACACTTAGTTTAGGAGTTACCTGGAACAGGTTTTTAATGTTCAAAAATAGTGGTTTTTGGTGAAAGATAATTCGTATGAGTATATGTTCATCTCCCACATATTTTGTTAGAATTGGGTTTTAATAACTAGAGTTAGAGTTGTTTTAACTCATGTAGGTTACCTGCAGAATGTTCAAAAATGCTAAACGCCTACGCTTAGTTGGAAAAGAANGAGTTTCATCTCATTACTTGGCATGGCATCATGATTTTCCAACATTGTATTATATGTTATTGTTGGAGGGAATACTTGTTGTGAAATGTTGCATTTATACATTGCATATGCATTTTAGGTGATGAGTAGCCTCTGTAGGGATTATTCTACTGGGCATTGGCTCACCCTATACGGGAAATATTTCAGGTGTGGGTCATGCGTCAGTGGACAACTCACAATCAGGGTCACATGGTTGAAGAAAAACCGACTTGTGGCTTCCAATCCATTTTTTTTGTAAAAGTAGATTTGTAATTAAATTTTGGCATGTAATGTGTAAAGGAATTGTAATAGAGTCTATATGGATTGTTTTAATATAACATTGCATATTTGATGATTGGACCCGGTGTGGTCAAGTTTTACTTATAAATGGATCCTATGTGGTTATGGTATTATATTGGACCTCGGATGGGTTATGTAAATGTTGATTGCACAGATTGTATTTTTGGGGTAGAGCTTCTCGTACAAAAGAGACTCTGCCCGGATTTCGTTAAATTATGGATCCCGATAAATGGGACACAACGGTGCGATATCGAGTTATTCGGTATCCACAGGTATTCCGTGGGTTGATGGGAAATTAATGGACTCCATGATTTTGGGGTGTCACAAGTACCCTTTGGCAACTTTTGTCCATTTTACCTGTTTTTCCTTTCCAACTCACTCCAAACCTTTCCAAAACCAACCCGAACTTGTACAACATATATTTGTACATCAAACATAGTTAGAACAATTTCTATTATAAACGATTTCATATATTTACCCGGGTTTTTACAATATTAGCATTTATACGGTTATAGCCTATATGGTTCATTCCTACGCCATTACATATATTAAAATTACTAAACACTTTTATCATTATATTAATATCAACATGTGGGGGTTTACATCAACCCAACCCAAATCGTGTCCATGAAGTCTCGGGTTGCAGTAGTTAAAAATGATGTCAATGAGTTGGTAAGAACTCGAGTTGTTACAGGATGGCGAATGTGCATAGACTACTGAAAGCTCAATTCAGTGACTATGAAGGACAATTTTCCTCTTCCCTTTCTTGATCAAGTCTTAGAAAGGACTGTAGGTCATGCATTTTATTTTTTCCTAAATAGGAATTCTAGGTACAATCAAATCGAGATAGCATTTGATGACCAACAGAAAATAACATTCACATGCCCATTCGGTACTTTTGAATTTAAAAGGATGTCGTTTAGTCTTTGTAATGCTCCTGCAATAATTCAAAGATGCATGTTGAGTTTGTTTAGTGACATGGTTGAAAGATGTTTGTAAGTATTCATGGATGATTTTTCTGTGTATGGAGATTCATTTGAATTATGTTTAACTAACCTGGAAAAAGTTTTGATAAAGTGTAAGGAGACCAATCTGGTGCTTAATTGAGAGAAATGTCAATTTATGGTAACACAAGGTATTATTTTGGGTCACATTGCGTCATCATAGGGCATAAAAGTTAACAACGCAAAAATAGATCTGATAGGCAATTTGCTTGCTTCTAAAACTATTAAAGATGTTCGATCATTTATAGGGTATGTAGGGTTCTATAGGAGATTCATCAAAGATTTCAATACCATATCAAAACCCATGTATCATCTCCTAAGTCAGGATGTATCTTTCATATGGAATGAGGCATGCCAACAAGCTTTTTATTTTAATGGTATGTTAATATTTGCTCCAATAATGCAATATCCTAACTGGACGCTGCCCTTTGAATTGATGTGCAATACAAGTGATTACGTTGTGTGAGCAACTTTTGGTCAATGAAAGGATAAAAAAATCTTATGTGATCTATTATGCAAGCAAGACTCTGAATGATGCTCAAATAAATTATACCACAACTGAAAAAGAATTACTTACTGTGGTTTTTGGTCTAGAAAATTTTCGTTCTTACGTAGTTGGTTGTTTTTTCATTGTGTTTACTAATCATGTAGCGTTGAAGTATTTGCTCACAAAAAAAGATGTCAAGCCAAAACTGTTAAGATGGATACTCTTATTGCAAGAATTTGAACTAATCATCAAGGATAAAAAAAAAGTGGTTGAAAATGTAGTGGCAGATCATCTATCAAGGCTGATATATGAATTCCATGAGGACAAGTTACCAATCAATGAAAATTTTACAAATAAGCAACTATTCCCAATCTTGGAGTTACCATGGTATGCTGATATTGCTAACTTCCTAGCCACTAGTATGTTCCCCCCCTTCCTTTACTATGATGGATAAAAAGAAATTTTTAAGAGAATTACATAATTTCTTTTGGGAGGACACATACGTGCTTAAATACTGTAAGAATCAAATCATAAGACGTTGTGTATCCAATTAAGAGATCGGGCAGGTAATTTTTTTTTGTCATTCTGAGGCATGTGGTGGCCATTTTTCGTCAAAGAAAACTGTTGCAAAAATCTTGCAATGTGGAGTTTATTAGCCCACACTTTTTAAGGATGTTTATGTCTTTTGTCTAACGTGTGATAGATACCAAATACTGGGGAGTATTTCTAAAAGAAACATGATGCCCTTGAACCCCATATTGGTAATCGAAATTTTTGATTGTTGGGACATCGATTTCATGAGACCATTTCTCCCTTCCTTTGGCTATCTATATACCTTGGCGGCTATCAATTATGTGTCCAAATGGGTTGAAGCAATTCCATGCCGAAATAATGATTACCGCACAGTGATTTAATTTTAAAAAGAAAATATCTTTTCTCTGTTTGGAATTTCTAGATCCATCATAAGTGATGGGGTGCTCATTTTTGCAATCATCCTTTTAAAAAATTAATGAAAAAATATTTGATTTCTCATAAGGTTGCAACCCCTTATCATCCACACACCAGTAGACAGGCTAAATTGGATAATTGAGAGATTAAAATGATTTTGGACAAAATGGTAAACCCAAACCGCAAAGATTGGTTATTAAGGTTGACTGATGTGCTATGGGCATATCGCACTACTTTTAAAATAATTTTGGGTATGTCTCCTTATCGACTAGTTTATGGAAAGTCTTGTCATTTACTTGTTGAATTGGAACACATAACATAATGGGCTATTAAAACCATAAACTTTGACTTAGACAAGGCAGGAATATCAAGGAAACTTCATATTAATGAGTTAGAAGAGTTGAGAAATGAGGCTTATGACAATCCTAAAATTGCAAAAGAAATGATGAAATTTTTTCATGACAAAAACATAGTGAGAAAATCTTTTGTTTCTTCCCAAAAAGTTCTCTTGTTTAATTCAAGGCTTCGCCTGTTTCCTAGTAAGTTGAGGTCAAGGTGGACTGAGTCTTACATTGTAAGGCAAGTGTTTGGACATGGAATAGTGGAGGTAGAGAATCCGTCAATTGGTAATGTTTTTACTATTAATGGTCAATGTCTAAAACTATTTCATAATGGGTTTGTTAAGGATGTGGAATCCATTGTTCTAATGGATCCAGAATATCTTGAATAAATTTTTTGGGGTTCAGACACAGAGTCAGGTCGGGTTATGAGAAGTTGAATATCAAGAACCTGACCCCACCCAAACAGTGTCCCTATAAAAGCATCACAACCCAAAATGCACATCATTCTTCACACTTCACTCTCTTTCTAAAGAAGCTCCACCTCTCCTCTTCATTCTCTTTACCCTTGAAGTTAATCCTTTGCAAACTTCATGTCTTCACACTCAATAGATACCATCCTCTGTTTTATATTTTTGTATTTTAATTCTGTATTTACTCATGAGTTTTGTTCTTATTCATGCATTTACGCATCGAGGTACCAATGTTGATCAAAACCTTGGTTTTTGTAAAGCTTATTGATGTAATAAAATTGTGTATTTTTTTTGTAGGACTTCGGTAGATGTATAGATCTCTCTCTTTCAACTCTAAATGCACTTTGCTCATACTGGTAAATTCGAAACATTGAGGACAATGTTGAGTTTAGGTTTGGGGGTGAGCAGTCTTAATCTTTTTTTTTTACCATAAATATACATTTTAAAACTTTTCATGTGTTTGTTTTAAAAATAAATGATGATCTTGTCTTTAAATGCAGCTTCAATCGTCTTTATGACTGACAGACGTTAAAGAACTAGATAGAGTTTCTTAAGCCCATCAAACATGGATGTTAAGATTCATTTGCTTCAATTTAGGTGTTTTACGCACATTTCCATCTGATGTGCATTTTGTAATAATGAAAAAAGAAAAACTGGTAAGAAAAATTGAAATCCGAGAAGAACAAACGAAACCATTATGTATAAGAACCACTTATGCTAAACGTTGTCAAACCAAATGACTTGGTGCATGCAATTGATGTGGTAGGCTCTTTCAAATGAGGGAATATAATCAATGTTCAGAAATAATTTTTGGTCACGCACTTGATCGTTTAGACTGGATAATGTATAGATAGAGTAAGGATTGTCTTGACACCCCATACTATACTAGTCATGTAATAGAACAGAGATAAGGCAAGTATCGGATTAAAAATTTTCTTTGACAAAGTTGGGATAAGTACATGTTTCTGGGAAATGAAGATCAATGGTCCGAACCATTTCTATAAAAATGTAAATATTCTTTCTTTTTCAATTTTATCATTTCTATTGAGATTAAATATGGGCCGAGTAAGAAATGTCATAAATTGCCAACAAATTTGTAGCGTGGGTAATGACTTGTTCTGATACACCATACTGTTCCAATTTTTTATTGTGCATTTACTTTTCCAGTATTTATTTATGCATTTACAAAAAAAAATATTGTGTTTTTAGGTTGGCATTCGAACGCCATACCCACGTTCAAATGAAAACAGCTTACAACATCTCAGGTTCTACAGAGAACCAAAGCACTAGGAGCAACCTTAGTTCGAACGCCATATCCATATTCAAACGCACATTTAAAATTTTTTGAACCTTAATTCTGACGTTAGTTGAGTTCGAACATTGGCTGTTGAGGTACAAAAAGTTGGATCGTCTTCTCCACTTCAGAAATTGCCTCAACCCCTTCAACTACTCAAGCCTCGAAAACCTTTCCCCCTTCAATTTTTCTGAAAAATAATTCACCCACCATATTCCCATCCAATTTCTCATTTTTAACTGAACAAATTCAGCCCATTCCTCCTCAAAAACCCCCAAATCCTAGATGCCTCCAAGAATGAAGATGCCTGCTCGAAGAAATGTGAATGTAGTAAACCAAGAGCCAAATTTTGCAGAAGAAATCATCGAGGAAAGGGATGGAAGGCCAGTGCTTGTCTGTCGATACAATCATACTCGTTTTCCCAACATCCTCAAGGCCGATAGGTATGACAATTACTTTCAAAATCAATCCATTGTGTGTAAACGAACTATTGAATTGCACCATTTTGCTGAGTTGGGTATATTGGAAATAATGGAAGCAAGGGGTTGGGATAATTATTTGAGGAATGGAGGTGAGGGGTAAAAGAAATCATTAGGGAGTGTTACTCCAATGCCGAGGTGGTGAATGGGGCGAACAATACATATGTGAGGGGGATTTACATCAATATGAATGATGAAACATCTTGGAAATAAGGCTAGTGCCATGGGTACCTAGGTCTAACTATCCTCCTAGGAAAGAAGTTTAGATGTTGTGGGAGTAGAATTGACAGGAATTGTGAACTTCAAGTGGGGGGCAAACAGTTTCTCAAACAAGGAGAAGTGACTGACAAATACAGAATGATTAACTTGATTGTCATTTCAAATTTTGCTTCACTTGGGTGAAAGAATGAAATTCTTCCAGACATGGCTTGGCTTTTTTATGCAATAGGAAATAATCATAGCATTGATCTCCCATCTTTGATCTTGTTTGAGATGATCAAGGGTTGTGACACTAAGAGAAATTCACTTCCCTTTGGGACATTGGTGACAGAGATTTGCATTGATTGAGGAGTGAAGATCAAGCCAAAATGGGAAGTGCTTAAGCCAATGGGATTGTTGAACATGGTATCATTTTGAAGGAGCCAGGGCCACACTAGAGGACAAGCAGCAAGGGAGGACATGCCACCAGGACATGGCACCGATGAGGTGCAAGATACTTTGGATGCCGAGGAGGAGAGAGAGGCAAAGCAGACCCATGCTGAGATGGGTGATAGGAGGACTCTACGAGAGATCATGCTTAGCATCGAAGTAAAGCAAGATGAGATCCCTTGTCGTTTGGGTGGTGGAGCAGCTGGAACTTCGGGTTCTTGAGTTGCTAGTGATTGTGTTCATTTTCATTTCTTTAGTTTATCATGTGTTTTGTTCTCTTTAAGAGAATTTAACTATTTTGAATCATGGGACATTTTGAATGGTTTATGCTAGTATTGCAACAATTATCTTATTAATGCATTTGTTAAATTTAGTCATTACATTGTTAATTCTCGTTAATTTATAGAATTGATGTGATATTAAGATTACTTGCTAAAGTGACTAAGCACAGGGTTATCTTGACACTTAATCTAACATTCCAAATTGAAAACCTCATTTATATGAAAATGGTATTTTCTCTATGCTTAAGTATCAAATGTAAATTGCTATTTGCTATTCTTAAGAAAGTGCATAATAGCCAGGATTGAAAATGAAATTGGGATATAACTTACATTCTTTGGAAACCTGACATAATCAGTGGAGAGAACGAAGAACCCCATGGTAAGCATTTGAGCCTTGCGATGTTTTTCAGAAAAAATCAGCACTAACTCAGGTAAGGTTGCTCACTTTCAATTCTTGAATAATCTCATTAAGGTTGTTTTGACTGATGCAAGTAGAGCATTATGTTGATATATCCCACAAAGAATTTGTTCATACATTAAATACATGTGCACAGACCTAAGAAAGGATCTTAGGCCATTTGTGATTTTTATTTGAGCCTTGTCCATTTCTTTTGCAGCAAAATCTCTAGTCAGTCGTGATTGAGCCTAAAAATGAAAACTATTTTCTGTACATCCATCTTTTTGGCCAAGCCTATAAAAAAAAAAGGAATATATACTTACCTTAGTTATCTAATTTTTTGCACATTCTCTTCAAAGCAAATTTTATGGAGATGAAAAAAAAAAAAGAGGATATGGGTTGAAAAAAAAAAAAAAGAAAAGGGCAAACAAAAGAGTTGAAGGAAATGAGCAAAGAAAGAGATGCAAAAGAAACCAATCCAACAAATGAGTTGTGATTCGAGAAAAAAAAGGGGGACAAGATAATAGGGATGGGTTATTCAAAGACAAATGAATGATAGAAGGAGAAAATATGTTGAATTATAATATAATTGGATAACCTCTTTTTGAACTCTTTTTATCTGTCATTTCATTCGCCACTTCCCTTGGCCTCATTACAACTTGGAAAAAGCCCTATGTGATCTGAGGTCAAATGCATGCATATGAAGTCAACTAAAATTTGAGGTATGTTAATAGCATTGCTTTATCTGTATTAATATTCTTTCATGAGATTATGCCAAACATGTTAGTTTGTTTTTCCTAGATTCCACTCCCCCAATTGTTGTGCATGTGAAAATTTGCGATTGATTAATCTTCTTCTTCTCACATGTCTTTTTGAGAGAAAATCACTAAATTCATAGGGAATTCTTGCCGAGGGCATTCTACGAAAAGTTTGTGAAATCGAAACTACCCGTGAAAGGTTGTAAAGAAGAATGTTTGTTATATGATGATTCTTGGCACTGGAATGATTATTCTTCACATAGGGAATTTCAAATGTCAATGTAACAAGTGTNTGTAAAGAAGAATGTTTGTTATATGATGATTCTTGTCACTGGAATGATTATTCTTCACATAGGGAATTTCAAATGTCAATGTAACAAGTGTTTATTTTTACATAGAGTACATACCTATGAAAGAGAAGTGTAAAAAATTCAAAATTGAGAGTTGGAGTCTCAATGATCATG
The DNA here is from genome assembly GCA_963454935.2 of Ilex paraguariensis. Taxonomy (NCBI): domain Eukaryota; kingdom Viridiplantae; phylum Streptophyta; class Magnoliopsida; order Aquifoliales; family Aquifoliaceae; genus Ilex; species Ilex paraguariensis. Next base: position 646,160 of record CAUOFW020003203.1, on the reverse strand, counting down.
GCGTTAACTCACTCTGATAAGAAATCTTACATATACCTATCTATTCAACTGAAGTATGTCGGTATCTTCACCGAAAAAAATCCTCACAAGACAACACTCGTCCACTAGAGAAAATCTAGGGGTTTAACGACTTGTTGCATATGCTAAATGCAATCGTGTGATCTAAGTAAATGGTATTGTAAATATAATTTCATTTTGATGTTTTGTATTACTAGGGACTAGCAATATACAGGTTGGGGGGTGTGACGCATAGTTAAAAGTTACATCTTATTATGCCTTTATGAGAATAATTATGCTTTAATTGTGTTTAAATGATAATGTTTCAGGATAAGTGAAGTATAAAGGTTTAAAAGCAATAATGTCACTCTTCAAGTAGCACACATGTGTTACAAAAGAGAACTCAAGAAGGGAGAAACAAGTTGCATTACAAAATGGACTTTGCTTTCACATTCGAACGCCACTTTCACGTTCGAACATCACATGAAAATCATTGAAGATCTCTAAGGGTTGCTAGAAAGATGACACGAAGTTGCTTACTGTTGAAGTCAAAGCTGCATTAATGACCACATTCGAACACCCGTTTGAACGCACTTCAAAGAAGGAATGCTTTGACGTTCAAACGACAAGTATAGTTCGAACGTCAATCCCTGTCAGAAAGCATACAGATTAGATTTCCACCCGGATTTTCTGGCATAGGCTAGACTTTAAGCACCTAGGTCTGTCTTTTACCTCCCTTCTTTGCCTATAAATACCATCTCTTGGAACTTGCTTAGAGATATCTCTTTTGGAAGTGAAAAAACCCTCCAAAAGTAACTAGTCTTCTTCTACTTTCATCCTTAGTTTCATTAGCTTCCATTGTAAAGCTTTTTCCCTCACTTAGATGATTGAACCTCATTTACCTTTCTAGCTCTCTTGTAGCTTTGAAGGATAGGTAGTGTTTCACTCTTTCTTTGTCAAAGATAAGCACATTGTTTTGGTAAACGTTAACTTGTGATTACAAGTTCCTCTACTTGGAGGAATGAGATTCACTCACTTTTCTAACTTTCTCAAAGCCATGAAAAGTGAGTAGTTTCTCATACACTCTTTGGTAAAAGGTGATAGACATGTAAATTATTGTTCGGAAGTTATTTTTGTGCATTTCATTTATGCTTAATGATTTATCTTTCCATTGTATAATGAATGATTGTATGCATCTAGCAAAGCTAAAAGTGCTTTGTAATATCATGAATCCCCTATAGACAAGTTAATTCTTGACATAGGAAAATTGATTGATTTCTTTCAAGTACTCAAGCTAGGTTTTCATGACAACTTTTCAATGCTTTAACTAAGAATAGAATAAATTAACAGTTGCTAAATAATTTGTAGGATTGCTTGCTTGTCTATAGACGGGTTAAGTCTCGGCATAAACAATTCTTACAAATCTCTACAAAGACATCGGAGCCATGCTCTTGATTCACACATTTCATCTTTATCCTCCAATTAACTTACTATTGGCTTAGGGGTTAATTGAGTTGTTTACAAGGTACAAATATAACAATCGGATGAATAAATACATGTCCAAATCCTCAAGCTAAATGGTGACTTTTTCATTTAAGAGAATCTTATATTCTGTCTAAAAAATTCTGTCATCATCATAACTTCAAATCTTAAGGGTTTCAATCACTTTGGTCTCTATCACTCATAACTTTAAAACACCAACATTAGTTCCTTGCGGATTCGACTCTAGACTTAACCGGATTATAGCTACAACTTGACCACCTGCACTTAGGTGTACACATTTCAGATGAAGTTAGTAAGCATACAGCCAATCTTGGAAAGGCCAAAAGGGTCCACCAAAACTTACATCGATCCTTTTCTCAGCCATATTAAATAGGCTTCTATATAAGGCTCCTAACACAAAAGGGCCACGGCCAAATTATTTTTGTTGGCTAAGGATATAGCCACATTAACATATTCTCTAGTAACTTTAAGGCTAGGAACACACAAAACAAACCGACAAAGCCAATGAAGGAGAAAAACAATATGGGTTAGAGCTCAGTTTAAAGAAACAACAGATAAGTTCAAAATAACCAAGACTACAAGGAAAATTGGGCAACTTGTGACCGGTTTCCAAACATGCACTTATTTCAATTCCTATCGATGAGAAGCTAGTCAGGTGCACAACATTGAGGATTGTTGGGGACACCATCCCAATAGGAAGAAGCATCACATTACAAGATTTTGACCATAAGCAAATAGGGTAAGCCATATGTTCATGTGTAAAGGGAAAGTCGAGAGCTTTACCAATTTGTAAATCCTCTGCCTTTTCCATTGAGCGAAGAAGTGTTCTTCGATCCTTTCTACCCAATCAATTCATTGCTGGTCAGGATTGATCCAAGACCACAAAGGATTGTTACCTTTGTCACACCCCGTCTCCAGGGAGATGACTGGCTATGAACCATGGAGCTTATCCCATGGAGCATGTAAGTCTATCATCAATATTATCATTAAGAGAAAATACAAACACAAAATATCATTGTATTATTAAGTAACATGTCCACATAACNTATTTTGCACATGACAATTCCAAAAATATATAGATTCATCTATGATATTCTAAAGTATTCTTCAACCTTCTACGTCCTTTCGAAACTTTTCAGAACATTCTAAATTCCTCTAGAACCTTCTAGTATTTCCTAGAACCTTCTAAAATATTCTAGACNGAGAAAATACAAACACAAAATATCATTGTATTATTAAGTAACATGTCCACATAACCACAACAAAAAGAGGATTACCGAGCGTCTACTGATAAAGTATATGTATACATATATACTTATCTACATAAAATGGTGCACAAAAATGCCCTATGGAGGTCACGGCACAATCAAGTGCACAAAAGTCTCTAGAGTCTACTAGCAACACTCTAGTCTCTCATCTAGAGCAAAAAAAAACAAAATCTAACAGAATGCACTTAAATCCTAGTGAATGGTAAGGCACACATATTAATATTCATTTTGAAAACATGGAATATAAAATAACTAATAACAAGAAAATACGTATGGCATGCGATAGATAATCATAAACAAAACCAGTAAAAAAACGTTGTAACAATAACAATTTATATCATCATCTCATACTGGTAAGGACTTGTACGATATCTGGGAATAATACCAAATGCTAAAAGATCTCAAGGTTAGATCCAACACCATACTTAGGGTCACCATGGGTTGGCGCCCGGAAACTTNAACCCTATTATCTAAGGATGCTTGAGCAATAAGCTTATATTGGAAGGAAAACGAGGCAAAAAGGGATGTCTGAAGACGAAGAAGAGACGTTTGATTGAGTCGCTTTCTTTTTAGGCGCCNTCGGTGAAGGTCACCAGGACGCACCAGGAACTGTTCCTTCAACCGTTGAGCACTAGGTTCACCTCAGCCTCCCCCGAGTCTATTCCCTAGTGGTCAGGGTTACTTGCACACAGAAGAATAATTTTCCTGGACATTTAGTCTTGGTCCCATTCACCATCACTAAGTCTCACAATATAAACAAGTGATTGAGTCACAATACTTCACAAAGAATTCATCAAGGTAAGGAAAATCGTATGTCACGAGTATTTAGATACTTAGTAAAACATTTGTAAAGGTAGTAATGAACAAGCATGATGTATTATTTTTAAAACGTTTAGGGATACGGAGAATTTTTAAGGATACGTAGCATGTCAAACTACTCACCTCAAGTCCAAATGATATGCTTTTTGAGTGTTGCTTGTTACCTAAAAGTAGAGTGAGATGTTATCGATGTCTTTCCTCTTTCTCTCACAGTTTCCTTTCTCCTTTGATGAGGTGTCTCTTCCTTCCTTCTTCTCTCTCTATTCTTTCTTGAAAGTGGAAGACTACTTGTACACTTGTATGCTTAATTCAATCCCCAAATGCCCTATTTATAGGCATCCTAGGATTATTCTAGAGAATATTAACATGTGACGTTTTTAGGGGAGATTCCCTAGAATATTCTACCATCTCTCCTCTCCTAGATCCTTCTAGGTTTCAAGCTTATTTTGCACATGACAATTCCAAAAATATATAGATTCATCTATGATATTCTAAAGTCTTCTTCAACCTTCTACGTCCTTTCGAAACTTTTCAGAACATTTTAAATTCCTCTAGAACCTTCTAGTATTTCCTAGAACCTTCTAAAATATTCTAGATTTTTCTAAATTGTTCTAGAACTTTTCAATTTCTTCTATATCCTTCAAAAACTCTCTTTATTATTTATTTATTTATACTTTTATATTGAAGAGAGCTTTCAACATAATAGTTCAAGTTTAAAAATATTCACAATATAAAACTCTATGTTATAACTACTAGACAATCAAGGATGGGTCAGGATATTACAACCTTGGTTCCAAGACTTTCACTAAAGGTGGGATTGATGTAACATTAGGATTTCCCTTTCAGAGACAAGACAGAAGTCAGATAATCCTTCAAAAAAGTATGATTTGAAAGAAGGACCAAGTACAAAGATTGAACTTGGGTTTGAAGTAGGAATCAAAACCCTATTATCTAAGGATGCTTGAGCAATAAGCTTATATTGGAAGGAAAACGAGGCAAAAAGGGATGTCTGAAGACGAAGAAGAGACGTTTGATTGAGTCGCTTTCTTTTTAGGCGCCATTTGAAGGATCAAAAGAGAAAAAACAAAGGAAAGTAAAGAAGAAGGAAAAAAAAGTGTGAAGAAAAGTAAAACTGGAAGTGTGACCTTCTGACATTTTGTATAGCAATTAGAAAAAAGAATATTTGCACCTATTCAATTTTTGTGCATAAGTTCAATTATTCAAGTTATTAGTTTACCCAAATAAATTAGGGGGCATTGTTTGGACCAAATTCTACATTTTTATAAACAAGCAATGAACAACACATGTCTAGCGAGCAAAGTCAGCCAAAGAGATTTGCCACGTGGCATTCATTTAATCAAAAATGGAAATACAACCAATTGATGTGGCCTGTTCAAATTCAAGAACAATTACAACCCTTGTATGGGAAGAAATTAAATGGTTATATTGGAATTTTAATAGGAAGTNTGAACTTGGGTTTGAAGTAGGAATCAAAACCCTATTATCTAAGGATGCTTGAGCAATAAGCTTATATTGGAAGGAAAACGAGGCGAAAAGGGATGTCTGAAGACGAAGAAGAGACGTTTGATTGAGTCGCTTTCTTTTTAGGCGCCATTTGAAGGATCAAAAGAGAAAAAACAAAGGAAAGTAAAGAAGAAGGAAAAAAAAGTGTGAAGAAAAGTAAAACTGGAAGTGTGACCTTCTGACATTTTGTATAGCAATTAGAAAAAAGAATATTTGCACCTATTCAATTTTTGTGCATAAGTTCAATTATTCAAGTTATTAGTTTACCCAAATAAATTAGGGGGCATTGTTTGGACCAAATTCTACATTTTTATAAACAAGCAATGAACAACACATGTCTAGCGAGCAAAGTCAGCCAAAGAGATTTGCCACGTGGCATTCATTTAATCAAAAATGGATATACAACCAATTGATGTGGCCTGTTCAAATTCAAGAACAATTACAACCCTTGTATGGGAAGAAATTAAACGGTTATATTGGAATTTTAATAGGAAGTTGTTATCAACACAAGTAGCAGTTGAAATTAGGGAGAAACTGGAGGAAAAATTTCCTCAAGAAACTGGAGTAACCATTGATGGGAAGATGCTATAAAGAGGCCTTAATTGCAAGGAGAATTCACGATCAAACCCATCAAAGACCCACGATGTGGGCATTTTAGCACTAGTTTTAGACTAGATTTAGAGTTAGGATTAACAAAAGTGTCTTTTCTTTTGTTAATCATTTTTTTGTCATTTTACTTGTATTAAATCCATCGATTGTAATCATCCAAAGAAGTCTTGAGACAAGGCAATTGAATCCAACATCAAGCACTCGTCCGATATCTCCCTGTAAAAGGGATTAAGTCTATAGATTGCAACATAAATCTTTTGTGGAGACCAACACCACCCTCATATTTAGAAAATTCATCTCTCCCACTTTTCCTTCCTTCTTTTTATTCATCCCTCTTACAAATGTACATTTAGTTAATTCTATCTAACTATATAATATTTGATACTAGCAGGCGCCCTATGTGATGCACATAATTTATTTTTCCCGTCATCATCATGTTTCTGTCTTTTTTAACCCTCATATAGCTGAAAATTATCTATTAATGAATTAAAATATTCTTTATGAATTGTGAAAAAGTGAAGAAAGATGAGTAAAAATTTAAATTTGAAATAGTTTAAAAAGATAATGAGAGTAGTTACAAAGAGATGGAGAGAGTAGTTAAATAAGTCAAATGAAATAATTGATTGGAATGGGTTAATTAAATATTTTTGAAATCTAAAAATTAAGAATTTAGGGAGGGAAGAATTCTGACGCCCTTTCACTTAAACAATATTGTTTTATATATAGACAGATGGTTTGTATATTTTAGAAAATGCCAAAATGAGGAATAAATTATTGGTTGTATAAATTTTCACTTCTGAGAGATGACACATAGAAAGAACCCTTGGAGAAGAGGCAGAAGTTGACTACAATATCAAGGGCACATAAGACACAAAAAGAACCTTATTCTACCTTTTCTAATTTTTTTTAATGTTGCTTTTTTTTTCTCCCAATTGATTTTACAGCTGCTGCTTTACACCTTGTTTTTNAATGCCAAAATGAGGAATAAATTATTGGTTGTATAAATTTTCACTTCTGAGAGATGAAACATAGAAAGAACCCTTGGAGAAGAGGCAGAAGTTGACTACAATATCAAGGGCACATAAGACACAAAAAGAACCTTATAATGTTGGTTTTTTTTTCTCCCAATTGATTTTACAGCTGCTGCTTTACACCTTGTTTTTATGATTTGTTCCTCTTACTTTTTGTTTGTCATGTCATCTTCTTGGGCTTCTTTTGTTGGGTTATGTGATTATGATCTTCCAGTAGGATTCTACCTTGAAATCTATGTTTCAGTGTCTAGGTTTTTAATTTGACTGTAATTTGGCTAAACATATTTAGTTTGTTGTAAAAATAAAAAAATAAAAATAAAACTATAGTTCTAAGTGATTCACATGCAACGCAACGTATGCCAACAAATAATCATAAAAGGTAACTTTGATGTTATCCGTTGTCCAAGACTAACGTGGGCTTAATATCCCCCCGAGGCAGAGCTCTGTCAAATCCAAAAGCTTAAATACTTTAATCGAAGGGTCATGCCAATTGGCAATTTAATCTGATACCATTCACTGAGGGAGAAAAGAGAAAAATCCAAGGATTACCGATACAAAATGATCTCCCCTTTCCCTCTCAAGCTAATAATGTGAGGTTGGACCGCATTGAACTTAATAGACATGGGATGCTTATTTGGTATGAAAGTACAAGTAAACGAATTAATCGAGTCGTGTTGTGCATTCAAGTTATCTCATAGTCAAGTCATATAATTTTTCTCGTGTCAATATTCACATTAGGCAAAAAAATAATAATACCAAAAAAAAATTGGTATTGTATTAGACGAAGAAACAAAAAAGAAAATAAAAATAGTTATTTTCTTCGTACAATACAATCTAAATGAGTTATCTGTATTTAATGCTAATCTACCGCACTTACCATCCACAGTAATAGGTCCATTTTCAGGTTCATGTTAATGGGTAAAATTGACACCATAGTTTAAAAAAGTAGATTTTAAAGCTATTGTGTCCAACATTGACTGTCTGCAACATCTCCGCAGGACAACAACTTTAGGAACTGAACCTGTTTTCTCCTGTTAAAGTGTAATCACAGNAGGTTTTTAATTTGACTGTAATTTGGCTAAACATATTTAGTTTGTTGTAAAAATAAACCACCCCTTATTATAGTTGATTTTCCAACAGACCACCCATTACTTTTTCAGTATACCATCTTGCCTATGGAATAATCAAGGTCTTGCAAAAGGTGAAAAACGGCCAACTTTAGACACAGATTAAAAGGCATCCCACAGTAAAAAGTTGAAAATATAACCAAGTACAATTTGAAGTTTCAAGAAATCTCAAACATGATATCAAGTCCCTACAATTCTATATTCACAGATCAGAAAACTAAGAGGGGCCTTTTCGGCGTTGGATGGAAACTAAGTCATTCTTTTGTGCTTGGCATGATATTTGAAGCGAGCTCCTCTTGGTGTCATGAGGGACACACATGAGTGCTTCAAATGCCTCGGAGAAAAAAACAGAATAATTTCATTTTCATGGAGCTTCATGAACACCCTCCAAAATTTAGCGTCCAAGGAAACTATTTATCAATACCACTGTTTGAAAGTGCCAAGTGCTTTCAAGAACCCAAAGCAACCTGCTTGTGTAGATTGAGATCACTCAAATACTTTGTTGAATTATATTCTTCTGCATCCAAGAGTTCTTCCGAGTATGTCCTTTGAAGGCACCGCATCTGATGTTCTTTGGAACGGTTCGGGTCATAACCATCACCTCTTAGCAGTATCACAACCTGCAACCAACATAAAATATAAGTTCCCCTTATTAAAAGCTTATTTTTTGCAGTGAAACTCAGTTTATTATTTAATAAAAATTATTCATTTTCTATTGAAAATCTACATGGATAAAATATTTGTATTATATTAAATATATGTTATGCATATGTGCCTTTTACTTTACATTATAGATAATCTAGTGTGCAAAGTTCTACGTATACACAAAAGACTATATTATTAGATCCTTGTATTATATGATTAAAGGTTCACAGTTTTAGATGGAATTGGACACACCATAAGTAGGATTGTAATGCAATCTTTTGGCATAATCTGTCTTGACTTTAGGAGACTGTCTGATGCTCGGACTGTTGCATTAGTACACTTTGTGTATTTAATATGATCGTTATTGAGGTTATTATCTTTTTACTGACTAAGTAAGAAAATAAATACCTCATAGTTATTATGATTGTTTAAACTCTTAATCCTGAGATATTTAATGGACAGATGTATATAATGATTATTACTTTAATTCATCAAAAAGTGAGATTTATTTGAGTCAACAAACTTGGTAAATCGGGAGATGACATTATTCATGGGGTGAAAATTAATCATTATAGGAAATCACGTTCCGATATTTAAATGGGTTGATGATGTGTGCCTGAGTAAACTCATAAATTTTGTCCATATCAAACCCTATTGGTGGATTTAATTGTCCGACACGACAATAAGTTGAGTGATAAGATCTCAATGATAAAAAGAAGTTAATAAAATATAATTGCCAATAATTTAGCCCTTATTTCTCCTTAAGATCTCTACTGCAGCCTATAAATACACGCACTCTCTGATTATGTTAGCCATATATTTTACATCACGTTTAGAAGAGATTGAGAGAGAGTGCAAGAGAGAAAAATTGGAGGATTACAACCCACACTGCATTCATATTTTAGTGTTGAGAAGGACATACGGTAGAAGATCGTGAGATCTATTAAGCTGACTTTTCGATCTGTATCTATCTTTGCGTACTGTTCTACTCATCAAAGGTAAACTCTAATTCCTCCTTATAGAGTTTACAGATGAATAAAATTTTTTTGTATTCAATTATACGCACCATCAACGAATCTTGGGACTGCCGTTCTAATATTAAAATCTTCCTTTGATCTTTTCCGCAGTTAGTTACATGGTGTGCTTTTAAGAAGTTTTGAGACAGATTGTTTTGTATCAAAAAATTTCTATGAACAAATATGAATTCATTGCCTAACCCATGTGGTGCAAGCACAATGCGACACCCACAAGGATGTTATTCTTAGGGAAATACGGGTGGGGGAATGCAAAAGGAAGGGTGCACTTGATCATAAAATGTTTACTTAAAGTCCCCACAAAGTCTCTCCCTCCCACCAGCCCAAAAGAAAAAGAGCAGGAAAAAAAGGGAAGAAAATAAAAGAAAAAAAACATATTTTCAGTTACTATTTTTTGAGATACAATCCAAACACACCCTTAAAGTTTTGGATATTTCTATAAATTGTCCCTATGTACCATGAGTCTCATCATCTAAATAATGCTACATTTTAAGGTGTTTTTCTTATTTCCCGTGAAGTCAAGTTTGTGTACGTGTTCTATACATAAGGAAACAATAATTTCTTCAAATCCTATACCGTTGCATCAATTGGTATCAAAACATTGACTTACCTAAGTAGTAACAAACTCTGAGAGTCAAGTTTTTTAGTTCTTAACATGGGACCCAAATGGCCCTACCATGATTTCTACAATTGGATTGCTCAGTTAACGTCAAGAACGAGTAAGGATAACGATCATAATAGGATTTGCAATAGCAATAAGGCTAGTGTTGGACGTTTTCAAGATTGTAATCTTATCTCGAAAAGGAGGAGGGCTCTTCTTATGCTTGTACTGTCATGCCATTCATTCCTCCACAAAGGGAATCTTTCTTTGCATTCATTGATTCCTTCCCCCATATCTAGTACCACAAGTATCCATCAATATACCAAGTATCTCCAATTCACGGGATATGAATCAGCCGTTACAAGACAAAATATTTATGATTCATATATGTAGTAATGATGAAAAGTATGTTGAAGGAATATTTGGTGGTTATGATTATGCTAGAGATTCCACTATTCATGATTCGAAGAGATTCCACTATTTTTCTTAGGCTCAATTGTGCGATTAGAGCTGCTACACGATTCCCTTGCTTTTTATCTTTTATTGTTTTGTATTTTTTTCCCCTTATTTCTTCATGTATCTATTGAGGACCACTTTTCCTCCCATATACATCCTTCTTTATAAAATTTTGTTGTTTACTATCAAAAAATGATTATGCTAGAGGATATAGGTAGGAATTTTTGTATAAATTTAGCCTTCCTTGTTATTGGTTACGTTCATACAAAGGATTTCCTAGATTGATTGGTCAAGGTTGAGCGATTCTTTGATTATATGAAAATTCCTAAGTAGAGAAAGATGGAGTTAGTGTCGTATAGACTAAAAGGTATGACATCTAATTGGTATGAAACCTATAGTTCGTTCTTGGTGCATACTGAAGTAGCTATTGAAACAGAGTTCTCTATTTGCACATTATGAAGCGTATGAAGACGAGGAACAATTAACTCGAGGTAATATTGGGTTGCAATCCTTTCAAAATATAATTAGTATTCTGTGACTAAAAGTCTTCTATTGAAAGCTTGGTTCTATAGAGTTTTCAAATATCTACAGAGATCAAAAATATTGTGGAAAAAAGAAGATTCATTTACTACCATGCCTAAATACTATGCTGGTTTTTAAAATAAGAAAAAATTTGAAAATTATCAAGAACAAAATATTGAAGAGGAAGATCATAACCAGTGGACCTATTGTGATGAAGGAGAGCCTTGAAGGTCACCAAGAAAAAAACATGGAGGGAAAAAGGTGAACACAAAATCAATGACATTCTCACATTTTAGGATGCAATAACAAAACCATTGCAGTTGGATCCCGATATGAAGAAGCATGGTACAGAGCAAAAGTTTATTTATATAAAAGGAGAGGAACAAGGATCTCAATTGTATGAAGTAGGGTATGTCTTGGGATTGCTATAGGCTTTTGATTTTGTTGCTAACAGCTATTTGACATTAAGAATATTGAATAGCTAGACGATATTTTTTATAACAATTTTCTTGATCATGACAATAGTTAAGAGGAAGAAATTATCAAAATTTCGTTTCAAACGTCCGAAACGTTTATGTTTTTAAGGAGATCAAAACGAATCAATGATAGAATCTAAATTGTAATATTTTGAGGTATTCCATTCGAGATGTTTTGTAATATTTCAATACATTTGCATAATTATTTTGGAATGTTTCAAGTTATTTGAAAATACTTTGATATTTTTGAAAAAATAATTCTTAAATTTTTTATTTTTTCATTATGTTTTCGAAATGGGTCGAAACGTTTCAGAAACACATAAAAACATTTATGTTTCCTAAGTGACCAAAATAATATACCACGGGACGGGAGTGTGGATCCCGAGGTGGACGCATAGAGCGACCTCTTTTCCTTTGGTACTAGACTAGGACATTCTTTTGGAACATTGTGTAGTCTAGCTTCTTTTGTTTATTCCGCTGCGCTTCCTTAATTAATTTTTGAGATGTAATAGCCATGACTTGGGCTTATTCTTTTGGATAATGTTGTAAATATTCGTGGATGACAAATGAAGGCTTGTTTGTTAAGGGATTATATTAGTGCTCTCATGATATGAATGATTTTAGAATGTAATGTCATCCAGGGTGTGTTTTGGGGCGTTACAATATTATTCATCCAAGAAGATCTGTAATACAAAACTTAACCTAGAAATACACAAAGTAAGTCTTATATAGTAGGGCAACTCAATATAAAGAAAATGTCTAAACTATCATTACTATTAATACTCTAACAATAGAATAGGCCAACATTACAGCATAATGTTAAATAATGTAAATTAATGCAATGAGAAGTCATTCTTGCTTTGATGTTGCTTTCTAAGGCAGGCATGTATATTGATTCTCTCATGACCTTCCTAGTCGTCTTATTATTTTAACTTCTGTTAACGAAGATAAAAACTATATTTAATGTCTTTTCTATAGCCAGCTTCCCCCCAAACCCTCAAACACCATCCCCCATAAGAGTGTGTCAATGTGCCACGACTGATTGGAAATGGCATGGCGATCCACCAAACTCTAGGCCACAACATCCTTGTGTAGTTCAGTCGCTATGAGTTCTGCTAGGTTCTTTTCTTTTCTATTTTCTTTTTTCTTTTGAGGTGGGGCAAGGGGAGGAGGTTCAGGGAAGGGTCATGTAAAGTGTGCGCGTGAAATACAGTAAAGTCAAGAACAGATACATGCATAAATAACATCTTCATCCATGTGTTTTTTTTTGTTTGATTGTACGCCAAAAGGACCAAGTATGGCCCCTTCCCAAAATGTTACATGCTCACAATTATTTTGTTAGTTATTTCTTTGTGAAAGGAATCTTTTCAATAAATATTGCGCTTCAAAGACTCAATCAATTACTCTTTCTCTCTCTCTCTTAATTTTAGTCCACCATTTATTTTCACCTTAATATATTCTTCCTCAAACAATTGTCCTTAGAGACAAGCCTCGACAATATAACAAAGGTGCTTGGTTCATTAAAATTAAAGGGCCAAATCCCAAAGCCGGCAACTCTTTCTAGAGATTTAAGTGGATATGATTGGGAAGATGGTTGTCCTTTATGTCCATGGTCCACTTGGACAAGAAAAAGACAAGGCGGTTACTTTCTTTTTAGTATGGTGATTAAGGTAGACATACCTCTCTTGTCCAAAGTTGTTAGTATCGTACGATACACGATACGTATCGTACGATACGTTACGATACAGCCCTAAAACGATACGGATCGTAGTTATGTATCGTTTTTGCGTTGTATCGTCCGATACACGATACGTTTTTACGATACGATACGTATCGGTACGAAACGCACGATACGTGCAATTTTTTTTTTTCAATTCCCTATAACCATTGAAACGACGTCGTTTCAGTGGTTAGGGTTACAAAAAAAAAATTCAGACATTTCTCACATATATCAGACATTTCAGCCATCGACCGACGTCTGGTTTCTCTCAGCCATCGACCGATGTCTGTCGTTTCTCTTCAGCCATCGACCGACGTCTGTGGGTGGGTGATGATCGACTGTGGGTGGTCTTCGACTTGTAGGTGGTGATCGCTGTGGGTGGTCTTCGACTGTGTGGGTGGTCTATCGACGACGTCTGTGGTTTCTCTTCAGCCATCGACTGTGGGTGGGTGATGATCGACTGTGGGTGGTGAACGTTGTAGGTGGTGATCGCTGTGGGTGGTCTTCGACTGTGTGGGTGGTCTTCGACTGTGTTCGACTGTGTGGGTGGTCTCCGACTGTGTGGGTGGTCTTCGACTGTGGGTGGTCTTCGAGTCTGGGTGGTGATCGATTGTGGGTGGTCTCCAACTGTGGGTGATTGCCGGTCTTCGTCTGTGGGTGATTGCTTGTCTCCGACTGTGGGTGTTGATCGCTGCCTTCTTCCTTCTCCAGGTACTCCTTTTTTTTCTTCTTCTTCTTCTTCTTCTTCCCAGTCTCCATTGATCGTTGGTCCTGTGCAGTATGTAATGATATTAATTTATTTACAAAGCCAAATGTATATAAATTTTTTTGTATAAAAATTTCTGAATCTTGATTAATTTTAATTTTGTGCAACAGTGGCATCACCTGCATCCAATTTTCATATAGAAATGACTAAAAAACTTGCTAATGATCCCACATGGGAACATTGTGACAAAGTAGAAGGATCAAGGTTGAAATTGAAATGCATTCATTGTGCAAATGTCTATTGGGGAGGCATTTCAAGAATGAAAAATCATTTGGCAAGTAATCGCAAAGATGTAGCAGCGTGTAAGCATTGCCCTGAGGAAGTAACTGAATTTTTTAAGCAATTATTGGATGATAGGGCAATTAGCAAAGATATGAGTCTTGTGGATTCGAAAAGTAGTGGCAGTGTGGGTAGTACTACTGCTGATAAAATACAGCCAACCACCACAATTACTTTGAATACTATGTTGAAGAAAAAGGGTAGGGAAGATGTATGCTTGGATATTTGTAGATGTTTTTATGCTAATGCCCTTCCTTTTAATTTGGTAAAGGATCCATATTTTGTAAGAATGTTAGAATCTGTTGCATCGTTTGGTAAGGGATTGAAACCTCCATCGTATCATGAGGTGAGATGTTCTTTTTTGAAAAAAGAAACAAATTTGATTAATGGTGGGTTGATGGAAAATTATAAAGCAGAGTGGAGAAGGACGGGTTGTACTCTTATGTCTGATGGATGGACTGATGGGAAACATCGCTCTATCACTAATTTTTTAGTGAATAGTCCTAGAGGAAGTGTGTTTCTTAAAAGTATTGATACTTCAGGTATTTGTAAGAATGCGGATAATCTTTTTGAGCTTTTAGATTCAATGGTAGAAGAGATTGGTGAGGATAATGTTGTTCAGGTTGTAACTGATAGTGCATCGGCTTATGTAAAAGCTGGGGAGTTGTTAATGGCAAAGAGGAAAAAGTTGTTTTGGTCTCCTTGCGGTGCACATTGTCTAGATCTCATTTTGACGGATATTGGGGACCTTCCTCTGCACAAGGATATAATGTCAAAGGCAAGGAAAATCACAGTTTACATTTATAGACATTCTTGGGTGTTAAATCTTATGAGAAAGTATACAAAGAAAAGGGATTTGGTGAGAGCTTGTGTGACCAGATTTGCCACCTCATATTTAACTTTAAGGAGTTTATTTGAAAATAAAATTGGGCTTAGAGCAATGTTTGCTTCTGAGGAATGGCAGAGAAGTCAATATTGTAAGAAGGGAGATGGTGTAAAAGTGATGGATATTATACTAGCTGACCAAAATTTTTGGGGATCAATCAAGTATTGCTTGAAGTGTGTGTTGCCATTGGTGAAGGTGTTGAGGCTTGTAGATGGGGATCTAAAGCCTGCCATGGGGTATATTTATGAGGCAATGGACAAGGCAAAGGAACAAATCCAAAAGAATTTTCGTAATGTGAAGAAGCACTATGAGCCCATATGGACTATTGTTGACACTAGATGGAACATGCAATTACACAGACCTCTTCATGCAGCTGCCTATTATCTCAATCCCGCGTAAGACTTAATTTTCTCAATTTTTATATCATTTTATATCTATATATTGTATGCTGATCAATGATCATTGTAAATCAAAATAATTATTTCAGGTTTCATTACACCGGTAGTGCGGACTATGAGATAAAGATGGGACTATATCAGACTATTCAGAGAATGTGCCCAAGTCCTATTATGAGAGAAAAAGTTGATAAACAATTAGATATCTTTCATAATGCTGATTTGATGTTTGGAATGGACATGGCAATCCAAATGAGGAAGAAGAAACAACCTGGTTAGTGGTAACTTAACTTAAGTTAGTTATTTGAATGCAACTGCTTAAGTTAGTTAATGGAGTATTCTATTGTAATTTTTTATAGCCTTGTGGTGGGAATCATTTGGAGGATGTTGTCCAGAGTTGCAACAACTTGCTATCCGCGTCCTTAGCTTGACTTGTAGTGCCACTGGATGTGAGAGGAATTGGAGTACATTTGACCAGGTGCACTCTAAGAGGAGAAATCGATTAGAGCAACAAAGATTAAGTGCACTTGTGTTTGTGAAGTACAATCTTCGATTGGAGGCAAGACACCAAAAGAGAATACTAGAGGGTGATTCCTATGATCCTATTTCTCTCTCAGATATGGAATCTGATGATGAGTGGATCACTGAAAAAGAAGATGCACTCCTTCCTGAGGACACTACTTGGATGAATGTTGGTGAATGTTTTGAGGTTCAAGAAGGGACTAGCAAAAAGAGAAAGAGAGGTAATTAAAATGTAGTGGTTGTTTTTTCTTCTTCTCCATTACTTTGAATTTTATTTTTTTTATATTTTGTATTGGTTGCTTTGTAGGGCCTAGAAATCTTACTTTATACAAGAAAAAAGGAAAGCAAATAGTTCAACTTGAAGATGAGGATGAGGATGAGGATGAGGATGAGGATGAACAAATACAAGAAGTTGAAGATGATAAAGGAAGTGAAGACTTGTTGGCATCCGATCACAATGATGATGATGATGATGCATTTTCAATTGAAATTGAAGATTGAGTTCAAAATGGATGTTAGAAATTTGGATTAGAAGTCTCTTTGGTGTTTAAAGTTTGAATTAGTGAACTATGGTTGTGAACTTTGCATTATAATAGTAGTGGATTATGTTGATAACTTGAATAGTTGGTGGAGTATTAATGAAATGCTATATTTTTTATGAGTGTATGACTTTTTTTCAAAGGTATATATATTTTTTTATTATTTATTTAAAATTGCATCGTATCTTACGATACACGATACGATACACGATACGATACAATATTTGTATCTTACGATACGCCTTCCGATACACGATTTGATAACTTTGCTCTTGTCTAGTAAAATGGCAAAAAGTGTCGGGCATATAACTGCGGGTATGAGTTCAAATCTAAGAACAACCACCTTATACTAATGATGCCAAAGGTCAAGTCTATACCCAATCCATCTCTCCCAACACTCTTGATTAACGGAGGCCTAACTGCTAATGAATCTTATAAGATTATGGCAGGTATGCTCTTCTTGTGATGAAACAATATTTATGATGAATTTAGGCTTTCTAGTAATTCCAACACATTTTTGCTCATTCCATTTAGAACATGGGAAACAACAACCTTGTAATTTAATACAGTCAACCTAAAGAAAGACGTACTTAAGTCCCGCTTCCTCCAACAGATAAGCATGAAGACTAGCATCAGTTTAATTTTTATGATAAGATTCTGTTATTTAATCTTCTAGATATAGATCACATATCTTGTATCAATATAAATACAGTCAGTACAATTATGTATTGGTTACTCAAAACACCAAAACTTTTATACATCATTTCATGGTATCAGAGCACTCTTAAGTCAAAAGCTCATCAGTGATTCTATATACCAATTCAATGGCTCTTTCAACTGACACTACTCAAAAGAGCTCTTTATGTGGTCTCACTTTACCACCAGCTGAAATGCATGAAACTTCGATTAGAGGAAGCCAATCCATAAAGATTCCCCCTTTTCTTACGTGCAATTCCCATCTTTCAGTAAGCATCCAGTATCTCAACAAATGAACATTTCTCTAAACTTATCCTATAACTTCTACGTCGTTTGAAAGCTGCTTTAAGGATCCAATCCCAATTTGTTCCAATGTCAAAATCTAATGATCTAAAGGGTTTCATGGATGTTTCTGAACCGTGCCCTGATTATTTTCTTCCTCCAGAGACCGGAGAAACCATTGGTAATGTCAACCCTGAGTATCTCCTATGAAACAAGAAAGATCAATTTGTTCTTTCTTGGATCAATGTATCTGTAAACCCCTAAGTTCTTTCCACTGTCTATGGACTTACCACTGCCAAACAAGTGTGGTCCTCCCTTTCCACAAGATTTGCTTCACAGTCAGTTTGTGTCAAGAGAATCATTCTTGCTCTGAATATTTGGCACTTGCCAAAAATCTTTTAGATCAACTTGCATCCGCTGGTAAGAGTTTTGATGAAGATGACCTTGTATCGATATTGTCGAGTGGTTTGAATCCTTCATTTATCCCTTTCAGAACTTTATTAATATTGCCACTCAAGACAAGAGCATGTCATTTGAAGATTTTCAGGCTGAGTTAATTTCCTTCGAGATTCTTCTTGAATCTCATCAACGTATTATCCCACTTGAAAGTTCCTTTGCCCTGTTTACCAAGCAATCTCCTCCGCAATTCCAACTCCACCAAACCAAGCCGAAGTCTTCCTATAAGACCTCTTCATCACTGCCAAGATCTTCTTGACAGTGAGGATGAGGCCTTATCAGTCCCTAAACACACAACAACAGCCATCTACTGGTGTACGTGATAGCTGTCAAATTTGTGATAAATATAGTCACAAGGCATTGGACTGTTATCACAGATTTGACTTCGCATATCAGGGTAGTCATCCTCCTCAAACTTTCGCTGTGATGGTAGCCCAAGGTAACACTGCACTAATGGCCAAAACTAATGGTGTTAATGGTGGCAAGACATGGCATGCAAATAGTGGTGCTAATCAGCACATTGCAGCAAATTTTCAACAGCTTTCTCTTGCGCAGCCTTACACTAGAAGTAAAAACATTGTCATTAGTAATGGCACAGGCTTGGAGATAGCTAACACTGGTTCAATTCTTATTTACTTTCCTTCATCCTCTCTTCACATGTCGCGTGTTTTCCACTGCCCCAAAGCTCTTACCAAACTATTGTCCATTAATCAATTTTGTATTGAAAATAACTGTTTTTTTTTCTCTTAACTAGTTAAAAGGCCAGAGTGAAGGTGGACTCTACCCCATTTAACTACGGAAATCTGCTTCGGTCAAACACAATAAGGTCACAGCCTTCTTAGGTGTCAAGGTTATAGTTTCTATTTGGCACTCAAGATTAGGCCATCCATCCCATTCCATTGTTTCGAATGTTATTCGGGAACATTCTATTCCTATTTCTAGAGTATGGAATAAATTTGGTGCTTGTGATCCTTGCCAACTTGGCATGAGTAAGCAACAACCATTTGTAGCTTCTACTAGAATTTCAATTTTTCCTCTAGAACTTATTCATACCAATAAATAGTCTTGCTCTACCAAATCAACTGGTGGATGTTTATTCTATGTTATCTTCGTTAATGATTTTTTTAGATTTACTTGGACATATCAATTAAAATCAAAAGCCGATATCTTCTCTTGGTTTGTCAAATTTAAGCTCTTAGTTGAAAATCAATTTTCCACTAAAATCAAACAACTTCAAGCAGATAATGGTGGAGAATGCATCTCAATTTCATTTAAAGGACAATGGCATTGTTCAACGCTTAAGTTGTCCCTATACATCTCAACAAAATGGATTGGCCAAACGGAAACATAGGCATATTGTGGAACTCAGCCTATCTCTTTTAGCTCAATTAGGCTCGCCTATGGAATTTTAGGTTGATGCCTCTTTAACATCCACACACCTAATCAATCGGCTACTGTCCCCTATGATATCTAATGTCTCATCTTTTTTAGATTATTTGAAACTTATCTAGATTATTCTTTTCTTGAAGTCTTTCGATTGTGCTTGCTATTCTCTTCTCCGACCATATAACTCTCAAAAACCTATGTTCCATAGTAAACAATGTATTTTCCTTAGATATAGTTCCTCTCATTGAGGATAGAGGTGTTTTGATCCCATTTCTGGTCAAGTATACATCTCTAGGAATGTTGTGTTTGATGAAACCTTATTTCCTTCGACATTAGGCAAATCTCCTACTTCACCCATTCCTCTAACAATTCCAAACTCTTTAGAGTCAGCTAAGAGACCCACTTCTCCCGCAATTCTTTCTCCACGGAAGTGTATGTTGGAGTTATAGACTAGTTATTAGGATATTTAATTTTTTTTTATCTATTTTGCCCTTACTATGGTTTTTATGTCTTACCCAGATTACAGGGGTGTTCTAGTCACTTGTACTCTTATTTGGTTATATATACAAGTCTCTGCACTCAATTTCTGTATCTTTTTCACTCCCAACAATTCTAGTTAGTATCAAAGCCAGCCAAACCCTAACCTACCCTAACCCTAACCCTAACCCTCCCTAACCCTAACCCTAGCCGCCCTCCCACCAGTGCCGCCACCTCTTCCCACCAACGTTGTCAGCCCATCCCACTAGAGCCACTAGTGCCGCCACCCTTTCCAGCCAACACTACCACTATTTCCCCCCGCGATGCTACCTCTACACCACAGATGTCTCTTTTCCCTAGGGTCGAAGCACCTTAGGGACTTTTAGGGGGGTTGGATCCCCTCTATTGATCTACTTTTGATGTAATATATCACTTATATATTTTTTTTGGATTTCTTGGCTCCATGATCTATTATTTAGGAACTTTCTCGACCTCTACTTTGTTGTTATTGTTCAACTAGAGGTATATCGTTCTCCCTTATTTAAATCTATTTATTTTAGAGTAATTTATGTCATAGTTGTCGCATTATTGTTGCTATAGCCACTGGTGAGGGACTTGAGAGCTATACCATTGGTACTTCCACTGAGAAGGTATCGGCCACTTATATTGGGATTACTCCTTCTACCTTTATGTTTGACTAGTATACAGTATTTACTGGCACAATTACATTATCGGCAATGTCGGGTATGGTCTCTCGAAAGATTACGACACAATTATTGGATGGTCGTAATTTGCTGAGTGGTCATGCTTGTTTCAACTCTTTTTGGGGTGTATTGGGAGCTTGATTGGCTGGCCGAACGCACTCGAAGCCAAATGATGTGGTTGTCCGAGAACTACGCTATTCTTAAATGGTTATTTGGATCTATAGAACTATTTGTTTACAAGATTCATCATTTTTATAACTATGTTCCTAAACTATGGAGCGCATTATTAGAGATATATTCACAGTCAGGTCGTGGAGTTCGTGTTTATAAGCTTTCTCAGGAGCTCTCACATGCTCGATAGTTCAGAACTACTATAGCTATTTGACTCAGTGCTGGCTTGAGTATATAACTCTACATCATCTTCTTGTTATTCCAAGGATAGAGCCCAAGGGAGCAACATTTCAGCATGATCGAGAGCAACATTTCAGCATGATCGAGAACAGGAGTNCCTAACCCTAACCCTAGCCGCCCTCCCACCAGTGCCGCCACCTCTTCCCACCAACGTTGTCAGCCCATCCCACTAGAGCCACTAGTGCCGCCACCCTTTCCAGCCAACACTACCACTATTTCCCCCCGCGATGCTACCTCTACACCACAGATGTCTCTTTTCCCTAGGGTCGAAGCACCTTAGGGACTTTTAGGGGGGTTGGATCCCCTCTATTGATCTACTTTTGATGTAATATATCACTTATATATTTTTTTTGGATTTCTTGGCTCCATGATCTATTATTTAGGAACTTTCTCGACCTCTACTTTGTTGTTATTGTTCAACTAGAGGTATATCGTTCTCCCTTATTTAAATCTATTTATTTTAGAGTAATTTATGTCATAGTTGTCGCATTATTGTTGCTATAGCCACTGGTGAGGGACTTGAGAGCTATACCATTGGTACTTCCACTGAGAAGGTATCGGCCACTTATATTGGGATTACTCCTTCTACCTTTATGTTTGACTAGTATACAGTATTTACTGGCACAATTACATTATCGGCAATGTCGGGTATGGTCTCTCGAAAGATTACGACACAATTATTGGATGGTCGTAATTTGCTGAGTGGTCATGCTTGTTTCAACTCTTTTTGGGGTGTATTGGGAGCTTGATTGGCTGGCCGAACGCACTCGAAGCCAAATGATGTGGTTGTCCGAGAACTACGCTATTCTTAAATGGTTATTTGGATCTATAGAACTATTTGTTTACAAGATTCATCATTTTTATAACTATGTTCCTAAACTATGGAGCGCATTATTAGAGATATATTCACAGTCAGGTCGTGGAGTTCGTGTTTATAAGCTTTCTCAGGAGCTCTCACATGCTCGATAGTTCAGAACTACTATAGCTATTTGACTCAGTGCTGGCTTGAGTATATAACTCTACATCATCTTCTTGTTATTCCAAGGATAGAGCCCAAGGGAGCAACATTTCAGCATGATCGAGAGCAACATTTCAGCATGATCGAGAACAGGAGTATAGGATTCACAAGTTCCTTATGAGGCTTCGTGATGAGTTTGAGGGACCTCGTTCCCTGAGACTGTCTATGTTAAGACTTCCTTCTCTTTATGAGGTTTATTATGATTAACTAGCATGAGCACCACGTTTGTATAGCATCTCTTCCAGTTGCAACCTTAACTCCTCAGGCTAACCAGATGACCCTTGCAGTTACTACAGGATCTCACTCAAGGCACCCTGTCAGGGATGGACAACACCCAAACCAGCGTCGACTGGGCGTTCCAGACCAACACGGACAAGACGATTCTTGCCAATGTGATTATTATGACCGACCAGGGCATCTCAAGGCTGCTTGTTGGAAGTTTCATCCTGAGCTTAAAGCTACCTCATCTTACATCTCTTAGATGAAGTACGTTTTGGATCTTCTTTAAGACATTAGGATGCTGGGGTGCAAACCGGTATCATCACTTATGATTTTAAACCTGCAGTTTATTATTGAAGATGAAAAGTTAAGAGATCCGACTATTTATCAAGTTGGTAGGTAGGCTTATCTACCTAGAAAACACTAAGACAAACATTTTATTTGCGGTCAGCTGGGTTAGTCAATTCATGCATAAGTCATGTCAATCTCATCTAGATGTAGTATATCATATTATTCGATAACTCAAGTCTTGTCCTCAACTTGGATTGCTATATGAATCGGGGTGACAGACCGATTATCTAGCTTATTATTCAGATTTAAATTATAGGAGAACTTGTGACAGTCGATCTACTACTGGCTTCAATGCTTTTTGAGATAATCATCTTATCTCTTAGAAGAGCAAGAACCAGGCAATTGTCTTCCATTCATCAGTAGAGGCAAAGTATCGAGCACTGACGCTTGAAACATATGAGATTATCTAGCTATGGTCTATTCTTGGCGAGTTGGAATTTCTAGTGACTTCTTCATCTACATTATATTGTGATAATCGCTTTTGTCTCTGTACTACATGAGAGGAAGAAGCATATAGAGATCGATGTATACTTTCTTCGGCAAAAAGTCAACAATGCCATTGTAACCCCCATCGTTTGTAGGGACTAATGATCAAGTTGCGGATGTCTTCACGAAACCTATAACTTCTCCATTATTCGGGACTCTATTGTCAAGCTTGGCTTGATTGACATCTTTGCACCTAACTTAAGAGGGAGTGTTGGAGTTTTAGCCTGGTTATTAGAATGTTTAGCTTTTTTATCTATTTTGCCTTTACTATGGTTTTTATGTCTTACCCAGACCACATGAATTTTCTGGTCAGTTGTACTCTTATTTGGCAGTATATACAGAACTTTGCACTCAGTTTGTGCATCCTTTTCACTCCGAACAATTCTAGTCTGTAGTATAATCCCACTGAATAATAATCAACCTCATTCTTCCATTTCTCCAATATTATCGCCCAATCAGAATTCAAATCCTCCACTTGCTCCTTATTACTCGTGTCATCCCTTTGTATCAACAACCTCAACTACATCTCCTTCACCCAACTCAGATTTGCTAACTGACATTATCCAATCCTCCTTGTTTTCCTCTTCTGATAACATCACCAACTCTATCTTTATCTCTCCATCATCCAACTCCAATCCTAACTTCTCTCTATCCAATTCACATGAACTCATCTCTCAAATTGTTATTCGCTCTCAAACTAGCTCTTCACGTCCACCAAAATTATTTCCTCACTATCATGTCTTTTATTCTACTAACCATCCCGTTCATGCCCTACACACAATTACTTGACCATCTGAACCAACTTCTTATTCCCAAGTTGTGTTATCTCCAAAGTGACAAGCTGCCATGGGTGAGGAGTTCGACACTTTAATCGCTAATGGCACTTGGTCTCTCTGTCCTCGGCCCTCTGCACAAAATGTAGTGTGAAACAAATAGGTGTATCACATCGAACAAAATAAAGATGGCTCTATTGATCGCTACAAAGCCAAATTAGTCGCCAAAGGCTTTGATCAGTAAGGTAGTGTTGATTTTACCGAAACCTTTAGTCAAGTTATTAAGCCTTCCACTGTGTTAGTTTTATTAGCTCTTGTTGTTCAATTTGATTGGCAGGTCCAACAATTAGATGTTCTGAACACTTTTTTGAATGGTTACTTAACCGAAGAAGTGTACATAGAGCAACTAAAGGGTTATGTTGATCCACAATTTCCTAATCATTTTCATCGTTTGCACAAAGCCCTTTATGGGCTCAAACAAACACCTCATACTTGTTTCATAAGATTCCGCGATTCACTATGGGAACTTGGGTTCATTTGCTCCTCTGTTGATAATTCTCTATTTATCCTTCATCAGAATAATGTGCGTGTCTTTATTTTGGTTTAGGTTGATGACATTTTGGTAACAAGAACTCATTCTTCCATGATTTCCTCCATTATCACCACTCTTCAAAAAGAATTCCGCCTTAAGGATCTTGGTCCCCTATATTTTTTCCTTGGCATTCAGGCACATCAAGCATTCATTTGCGACAGTCCAAATATATCGGCAATGTCTTGAAGTTGAATCATACCCGAATGGTTAGAGATAAGCCTATTGCTTTACCATGTCTTCTCAGGTCCAATTTGTTTATTCTAGATGGGGATCTTTTATCTGATAACGATGCTAAGGGATGTTGTCAAATTCCCGATGCCTTAAAATTTTGCATATCATATTCAGTTAACCAACTTTGTCAATGTTAGAGTTATAGTTTAGTTTATTAGGATTTTATTAGGGTTTCTTCTTGGATGTTTAGGCCACTTTATATTATTGTTTGGCTATATATACGGGGCTCTATTCTTAGTTTGAGTATCCCTTTTGACTCACACATATTTCTCTAGTTGGTATCAGAGCTAAAACCATAGCCCCACCTCTAACCCTAACCCTAATCTCCTATACCTCGTTGCCACAGCCCAGCCAGCCACTGGTCCCACCACCAGCAACCAACGACAGCCAGCCCACCAACAGCATTGCCACACACCCAAGCCACTAGGTAGAGCACAACCAAACTCAACCACTACCCATCAGCCCCCTCCCACTGACAAACAACAACTCAGTTGCTTTGTTGACCAACTGCCTACGAATACCCCACGTTCCCAGATGTTAAAAGTATTTATATTATGGGTAGTTTAGGTATTCTATATTATTTTGTTGCCCTAATATATAAGGGTCTATATTGTGTATCAGTTAAGAAGGTTATATTACTGAATGGATTTGTCTTAATATCATTCTCGACTTCTCTCTCTCTTTTCTTCTCTTTAATCAATGTTAACATGGTATCAGAGCTTTGTTCGATCTTGACATACTTAAAAATAATTTGAAGAACACAACAGGTTCCTCAACTTTTTCTGAATGAGGGCTGACATCATCAAGCTAGGGCTGGCGGCATTGTTAACGTCATCAGTCTGGGGTAGGGAGAGCACCACCATACTCAATTCTTCATGGGCTTTTCAATGGGTGCGATTAAGAATGTGCACTAGCTAGTTGTGTGATTGGAAGGCTTTTGGTTGAGTTTTGGTTGGATTTTGGCTACTCTAGACTACTAAAGTACTGTTCACAATAAGAACAGTCGCTGCTTTGGACTGGTTTTAGTTCTTGGCTTCTGCTGGTCCATTCTTCTTCTGTTTTGTGGTTGGATTTGTGCTCCCTGTGTGTCGGTTGAACTGTTTCTCTTTTCACAGTGCATCGACTGCTATTACATATTGGGTTTGCAATTTTGGGTATGACTGCTATTATGTACTAGCTATCCTTGACTGCTATTACCTAGTAGTTTCTTGATTTGTTGAGTTGCTGGATTATTGTTGTTTTCTGATTTATTTTGGGTATTATTTTGTTGTGAGCATCAACCTTTTTGTTACCATTATGGCAAGTGGACATTCTGATTCTCCTCGGGCTATTAGTGTCAGTTTAAATAATGAAAATTATGTATGTTGGTCTTATGTTATGAAGAATTTCTTGTTGGGGAAAGAGATGTGGAGTTATGTTAGTGGTACTTTGCAAGCTCCAACAGATCAGAAGGCAGAGAATTATGTTGACTTAAAAAATACTTAGGAGATCAACAATGCTAAAATCATCACTTGGGTTAATAACTCAGTTGATTAGACCATTAGTGTGTGTAAATTGTTAATAGTAAGAGGGTGTATGTGTAATTCTTATTATTATGAGTTAACTATAAATACAAGTGATGTATAAGAGCTAGATTAAGTTTTTAACATCTCTGTTTTCTCTCTAATATTATGTTAATCCTCTACACTTAACAGTGTGCATTTGACTAAATTTAACACATCTAAAGAGATTTGGGATTATTTAGCTATATTGTTTATTCAATCCAATTTTGCAAAGAAATATCAGCTTGAGCTTGAAATTCGAGCTTCACATCAAGGTGATAAGACCACACAGGAGTTCTACTTGATTATGACTGGATTTGGGATTAATTAGCACTTGTTGAACATGCTGAACTGAGTCCTCATAAGGTATATCGTACTTTTAGGGAGGAGCAACGGTTGGTGCAGTTTTTGATGGCTCTTAGAGATGACTTTGAGGGACTTCTTGGTTCTATTCTTCATCGTCTCCCACTTTCCACAATTAATGCAGTAGTGAATGAGCTTCTGGCTGAAGAAATCCATTTTAAGACTCTCTCTGAAAAGGGTCTTCTTTCATTGTCTAATCAGACTGTATTGGTTGTACCATCCAAAAGGACTACTTATTCACAGACTAAATATCAGGGTCGACCTGCTTCAGATGAGTGTAGTTTTTATCGTGAAAAGGGTTATTGGAAGGCTCAATGTCCTAAATTGGTGAACAAGAATGCCAACAGGGCCTTCCATCAGTCATTTAAGTCCAAAGATTGTCATACAGCAGCAACGGCTTCACCAATGGATGAGTCTCTCCCATCAACTCCCAGCATGACTATGATAGCTGATCAGTTGTAGAAGCTTCTTTCCCTTCATCAACCAGGTGCCCTATCAATTTCTCCTTCCACAGGTTCATTCACTACAGGTCTATCAGGTATATCTCAAACTACCTAGGTATTTGACTCAGGAGCCACCCATCATATGACTAGTAATTCTTCCTTATTTGTTTCTATTGTTTCTTCTCCCTCTATATATGTCCTTGTAGTCAATGGCACCCAAATGTCATTAGCTGGTGTTGAAACTATCGTGTCTTCTCAGCTTACACTTTCTGATATCTACTATATTCTTCAACTTACTTTAAATTTAATCTCTGTTAGTTAGTTGTTTGATTCATGATTTTTAGTTCACTTTTCCTCTGTTGGGTTGTGATGTGCAAGATCCACGGTCCAAGAAGCTGATTGGGACAGACCATAGATGTGAAGGGCTATAAGTGTTGGACGAGTTTCATGTCCCCGAAATTGTTGCATCTACTATTAATTTATCATCTTTTCAATTAAGTTCAAACTCATCTAATTTTTATTTATGTCATTCTCGTTTAGATCATGTTTCTCGTTCTCGTTTAAAATTTTTTGCTTTTACTAGTAGTTTGAGTAGTTTAGAGTGTCATGATATTTCAGATTGTAGTGGCTTCAAGTTGGCTAAATTTACTGCATTACCTTTTAATAAAAGTAATTCTCATTCTCTTGCACCTTTTGATCTTTGTTGGAGTATAGATAGTCTAGTTTATTAGGATTTCTTTTCCCTTTTTTACCCTTACTATGATTTTTATATTTTGCCTAAACTACAAGGATGTTTAAGTCACTCTGTATTATTTTTGGATATATATACGGGGCTCTACTCTTAATTTGAGTATCCCTTTTCACTTACGTTTATTCCAAGTTGGTATCAGAGCCATAACCTAACTCTAACCCTAACCCTAACCCACCAGCTCCTTCTCCACGTTGCAGCCACCTGCCACCACACTGCTGCCATACCAACAACAAACCAACTGAACCCTGTCAAAACCCAGTAGCACCGACATCAAACAATACCCACCAATTGCTACCATACCAACACTAAACCGACATCACCCAGTCAAAACGCAAACAGCCCAAACACCAAACAATACCCACCGACTGCTGCCATACCAAACCCAGCAACACCGAAACACCCAAACCACAGACAACCGATAGCCATCGAAACCGAACTGCCTAGCAACAAAATCAGCAACCAACGCCTTGACTCCAACTGCCCAGCAACAAAATCACAACCAAAAAACAGTGTGATCCTCTGTGAAACCAAAAACAGCCAACCTCACTGCCAACGATCAGTCCAAACTGTCCAAAGCGCCAGTTTGCCACGTTTTCTGCTTCACACTCGTCGCGGGGCCGCCATCTCTTCGCGTGGTTGATTCTTTTTTTTTAGAGTTAGGACTTTTTTAGGACGGGTTAGATTCTCTTCTACATTGATATGCTCCTGATGCAATAAATCATTTATTTATATTTATTGGATTTCTAGGCACCGTGACTTGATTATTTGGGAGCTTTTTGGACCTTCTTTATTTGTCGCTACTGTTCGACTGAAGGTATATTGTTCTCCCTTATTTTATTCCTCTATTTATCTTAGAGTTATTTTTCTGTCACGGGTGCCCTAGTATTGTTGTTGATATGGCTACTACTGAGGGACTTGAGAACCCTACTGTTGACACCTCTACCGTTGAGACATCTATGGGTACTTCCACTTTTATGTTTGACCAGTATACAGTGCCTACTAGCACA
>CAUOFW020003203.1:599809-614962 GCA_963454935.2 Ilex paraguariensis | reverse complement strand
CTCTACGTCCTCTTGCTGCTATTCCGAAGATAGAGCCCGAGGGAGCAGCATTCTTGCATACTCGAGAGCAGGAGGATAGGATTCACAAGTTCCTTATGGGGCTTCGTGATGAGTTTGAGAGACCTTGTTCTCAGATCTTGTCGATGTTGACACTTCCTTCTCTTTATGAGGTGTATGGGATGATTGAGCAGCATGAGCGTCGAGTCCGTATTGCATCACTTCCAGTTGCAGCTTTGCCTCCTTCGATTGACCAGATGGCCCTTGCAACTGCTGTAGGGTCCCGTTCAGGATCCTTAGTCAGGGATAGGCAACGCTCAGACCAGCGCCGTCAGGGCGCCCCAGATCAGCGCAGACGGGGGGATTCCCGTCAATGTGATTATTGTGGCCGACCAGGACATCTCAGGGCTACTTGCTGGAAGCTCCATCCAGAGCTTAAGCCACCTTCTCGCAGCCGTACTGTTGCTATTGCTGAGGTACCACCGCCCACTACCGCCACTCCTGCTACTGCTCCTCCTTGGCAAAGTGATATGGATGCTATCACTTCCCGATTAGATATACTTATGTCTGCTCTGACTTCTCAGAGTCTGACTACTGCTGCTGTCACCACTACAGGTATATCTCGTGCCTTTCACGCTTGTGCCAGTTCATCTCCCCTTTGGATGTTGGACTCGGGTGCGAATGGTCACATGACAGGTGAGGCCCATCACTTCACCACTTTTGACGAGCCGTTACATACACAGGTTCAGTTAGCAGATGGAACACATGCCCCTATTGTTAGTAGGGGTACAGTCCGTCTCCCAGATGGCCTTACATTACATTCGGTTTTTCATGCGCCAAAGTTGGCCATGAATCTATTATCTGTACATCAGTTAGCCAGAGATTTTCACTGTGCGGTTGTATTCTTATCTGATTCGTGTTATTTGCAGGACCTGAGTACCAGGAGGATTATTATCAAGGGACATGAGAAAGATGGACTGTATTATCTTGGCAATCCATCTCCAGTTTCACCAATTCCTTCACCTGCACCTGCTTTGTCTTTTTCTGTTCCTAGCTTGCATGCTAGTATTTTACCTAGTAGTTGTCGTTATGATTTTTCGTCACAAACTGTTCAATTGTGGCATGACCGTTTTGGACATACAAATTTTAAATATTTATGTATGTTGTTTCCTGCTTTGAGTAATGCTTGTGTTGGTGGTAAACTTGATTGCGTTATCTGTTCCCTATCAAAACATGTTAGGGCCAATTATATTCCTCGCATGCACCAGTCACCCAAGCCATTTGACCTAATACACTCTGATATTTGGGGACCCTCTCCCGTTACTGCTCTGTCAGGTGCCAGATATTATGTGACATTTATAGATGATCATACCCGTTGTACTTGGGTCTACCTTTTGCATAGGAAGTCTGATGTGCTCCCTATAATCACTCAGTTTTTACAGATGATTAAGACACAATTCGATGTCATTGTTCGTGCTCTTCGTTCGGATAATGCCAAAGAATATGTGTCTGATGCTTTAGTGTCTCACCTTTCTTCTCAGGGTATCCTTCAGCAACTCACTTGTCCATATACTCCTGAGCAAAATGGTGTTGCTGAGAGGAAAAATAGGAGTTTGATAGGGATGGTACGTTGTCTGCTTAGAGGCATGAGGGTACCAAAATCTTATTGGCATTTTGCTGTTTTGACTTCTACCTTTCTGTGCAATCGTACGCCGAGTCGTGTTCTTCAGCATAAGGCTCCCTTACAGGTCTTATTTCCTGAGCGGACACTTTTTCCGGTCCCCCCTCGTGTTTTTGGATGCACATGTTTTGTTCAGGATCGGTCTCCTACTCGTCATAAACTTGATGATAAAGCGATTCGTTGTATCTTTGTGGGCTATTGTCATCAATCTAAGGGGTATCGATGTTATGATCCTATTAGGCGTCGTATGTATCACAGTCTAGATGTTACCTTTCTTGAGCATATTCCTTATTTTCCTTTCAGTCCTTTGTCTGCCCCTCCAGTTGATGATACTCCCTTTGATTTTCCATTACCACAAGAGTCAGAGTCATTGATCACTATCCCTACAGGGTCATCCGTTTTTCCTCCAAAGGAGTCACTCATCCCTGTCAGTACAGAGTTACCAGTCTCTCTTCCTTTGCAGGTGTATGCTCGTTGTCCTCGCTCTCATCACCCTGCTGATATCCCCTCTACCTCAGGCGATGCAGGTAATACTTCTCAGTTTGTTGAGCATATTGATGCACCTGTTGTTAGTACTGATGAGATTACAGGTGCTGAGCCAGTTACTTTACCTGATAAGATATTATCAGTAGAGGATGGTGATTTAGGGCGTCGTTATCCAAGGCGTGATCGCCGTCCAGTTGATCGATATGGTTGGACCGCCAAGATTTTATATCCGATCTCTGCTTATGTTTCTTATGGTAATCTGTCTCCCACATTTCGAGCTTATACTATGGCCTTATCAGATACGCTGGTTCCTCGCTCTATTTCGGAAGCTATGCGGGAGCCCCAGTGGGTTCTTGCCATGCAGACAGAGATGGACGCTCTTCAGCGTAATCATACATGGGATCTTGTCTCCTTACCTTCAGGGGTGAAGCCTGTTGGCTGTCGCTGGGTTTACACCCTGAAGTTTCTTGCAGATGGTACTATTGATCGTTACAAGGCTAGACTTGTGGCGAAGGGCTTTACTCAGGTACCAGGTCGTGACTTTGGTGCTACATTTGCCCCCGTGGCAAAATTGACTACTGTTCGGTTAATTATTTCTCTGGCTGCGGAGTACTCTTGGCCTCTTCATCAATTAGATGTGAAGAATGCGTTTCTTCACGGTGATCTGGACGAGATTATTTATATGGATGCACCACCGGGCTTTCGTGGTGAGGGGGAGTATGCTGGAAAGGTATGTCGACTGCGTAAGTCTCTTTATGGACTGAAACAGTCGCCACGAGCCTGGTTCTCTCGCTTCAGTGATGTAGTCATACGATTGGGGTTCACCAGATGTCATTCTGATCATACCTGCTTTATTCGACGGAATACTTCTGGACAGTGTGTCATCCTTCTGGTATATGTTGATGATATTATTATTACTGGTGATGATGTTTCTGGGACTGTGCAGGTCAAGATAGACCTTGGGAAGGCCTTCGATGTGAAGGACCTTGGATTTCTGCGATACTTTCTTGGGATTGAGGTTGCCCGTAGACGCAGAGGTATTGTTCTTTCTCAGAGAAAATATGTTTTGGATCTTCTTTCAGAATGGGATGTTGGGGTACAAACCGGCATCATCACCCATGATTCCAAACCTGAAGCTTACTGCTGAAGGTGAGGAGTTGAAAGATCCGACAGTTTATCAAAGATTGGTAGGTAGACTTATCTACTTAGCCAATACTAGGCCGGACATTTCATTCGCAGTCAGCCGAGTTAGTCAGTTCATGCATAGGCCATGTCAGCCTCATCTTGATGCAGTTTATCATATTCTTCGGTACCTCAAGTCTTGTCCTGGACTTGGGTTGTTTTATGCATCAGGATCTCAGACCGGTTCTCTAGCCTGTTATTCAGATTCAGATTATGGGGGAGCATGTGATGGTCGATCTACTACGGGTTTCTGTGCTTTTCGAGGGACTCATCTTATCTCTTGGAAGAGCAAGAAGCAGGCAGTTGTCTCCCGCTCGTCCGCAGAGGCAGAGTATCGGGCATTGGCACTTGGCACATGTGAGATTATCTGGCTACGATCGATTCTTGACGAGTTGGGTTTTTCAGTGACCTCTCCATCCACATTATATTGTGATAATCAATCTGCTATTCAGCTCGCTTCTGACTCTGTACTACATGAGAGAACGAAGCATATAGAGATCGATGTTCACTTTCTTCGGGAGAAGGTCAGCAGTGGTCTTGTTACTCCATCGTTTGTGGGGACCAGTGATCAAGTTGCGGATGTTTTTACCAAACCTGTCACTCTGTCTATTCTTCGGGACTCCGTTGTCAAGCTTGGCTTAGTTGACATTTTTGCGCCTAGCTTGAGGGGGAGTGTTGGAGTATAGATAGTCTAGTTTATTAGGATTTCTTTTCCCTTTTTTACCCTTACTATGATTTTTATATTTTGCCTAAACTACAAGGATGTTTAAGTCACTCTGTATTATTTTTGGATATATATACGGGGCTCTACTCTTAATTTGAGTATCCCTTTTCACTTACGTTTATTCCAAGTATCTTGTACATTCTGATATTTGGGCACCAACTCCTATTGCTACTAAAGGGGAGTCTAGATATTATATCTCTTTTATTGATGATCATACTAGATATTGTTGGGTGTATTTGATGACACGTAAGTGTGAGTTCTTTTTCATTTTCACTACTTTTCGTGCTATGGTGCATACTCAATATTCTTCTATTATCAAATGCTTCCAGTGTGATCAAGGTAGAGAATATTCTTTTTGTTCTTTTCGTGACTTGTTGAAATCTGATGGTACTATTTATCAGTCTTCTTGTATCGACACATCTACTCAAAATGGAGTTGTTGAACGAAAACATCGTCACATTATTGAGACAACTCGTTCTCTATTGTTGTCATCTAGTGTCCCTAGCTCTTTTTGAGGAGAAACAACAGTTCATCTAATTAATTGCATTCCTACAATCCTTAATTCTGGTGTCTCACCTATTGAAAAATTACGTGGTAAGACACCTGACTATTTCTTCTTACGTGTGTTTAGATGTACATATTTTGTTCTGCTACCTAGTGTTAATCGTACCAAACTCTCGACTCGCTCAACCTTATGTGCTTTTCTCGGATACGGTGAGGGACAAAAAGGATTTCAGTGTTATGATCCTAGTACACAAAAACTCTATGTTTCTCGCCATATTATTTTTATAGAACATATTCCCTTTTTCTCTATTCCATCTAGTTCTTCATCTCTGCATAAATCTGATCTTATCTATCTTGATCCATTTTCCTCTAATGTTTCCCCTGACTCATATGTTGATAATATAACTGTGGCCGATCTTTCCCCCTCCTCCTCTTCTTCCTCCTCTTTCCCTGATATGTCTGTTACACGCCCCCCGATTGTGCATACTTATGTTCGCAGGACTCCTACTGTCTCCTCCACTGATGTTGTACCTTCATCTGAACCTCTTGGCATCAAATTCTGACACCGTGGATCACACTCCCCGCAACTCTCAGTGCACTCGGAAGTGTCCTGACAGGTTTGGTTGGTCCAACTCTTGTTATTCTTCTGATTTTTGTTCTTTCCAGACTTCTATACATTCTTTGTCTGAACCAACCTCCTATAAGGAGACTATACTTGATCCTCTTTTGCAACAGGCTATGGATGAGGAGTTTTCTGCGTTACATAAGACTCGAGCTTGAGAGTTGGTACCTTTACCTCCTGGTAAACGCCCCATTAATTGTAAGTGAGTTTACAAAATCAAAACCCCATCTGATGGTTCTGTGGAAAGGTACAAGGCTAGATTAGTGGCCAAGGAATTTGCTCAAGAGTATGGGCTTGACTACGATGAGACCNGTTTACAAAATCAAAACCCCATCTGATGGTTCTGTGGAAAGGTACAAGGCTAGATTAATGGCCAAGGGATTTGCTCAAGAGTATGGGCTTGACTACGATGAGACTTTTGCTCCAATGGCTAAGATGACCATGATTCGCACATCAATTGCTATAGAAACTGTTCGTCAGTGGAGCTTCTCTCAAATGGATGTGAAAATCACTTTTCTTCATGGTGATTTATCTGAAGAAGTCTATATGACTCCTCCTCCTGGGTTGCCTTGTAGTCCTGGTCATGTGTGCAAACTTCACAAGGCTTTATATGGTCTTAAACAAGCCCCGAGGGCATGGTTTGCAAAATTTTCTTCAGTCATATGTGACTTAGGCTTCTGTGCAAGTGATCATGATTCTGCTCTCCTCCTTCCATCCACTTCTTCTAGTTTTATTCTTGTATTACTTTATGTGGATGACATAATTATTATAAGTGATGACAATGCTGGAATTCAACTGTTAAAAACTCAGTTACAGGATTATTTTGAAATGAAATATTTGGGTCCACTTCGATATTTCTTAGAGATTGAAGTTGCTTCTTCTCCCAAGAGTTAACTTCTTTCTTAGTCAAAATATGCCTCAGATGTTATTGAGCGAGCTTGCTTAACGGATACTCGAACAGTTGACACACCCTTGGAGCTCAACGTTCGTTATACTTCCTCTTATGGTTCTCTTCTGCCTGATCCTACCTTATATCGTACTATTGTTGGAAGTTTGGTGTATTTTACTGTTACTCGTCCAGATATTACTTATACAATGCATGTGATTAGTCAATTTATTGCTACTCCTACTGCACTTAATTGGTCTGCCGTTCTTTGGATTCTTCGATATCTGCAAGATACATTGCATTAGAGTTTATTATTTTCTTCCTCATCGTCTCTAGAGCTTTGTGCTTACTTTGATGCAGACGGGCTGGTGATCCTATGGATCGCAAGTCTACTATTGGTTTCTGTCTCTTGGTGATTCTCTTATTTTGTAGAAAAATAATAAACAAACTTTTGTGGCTCGATCCTCTTATGAAGTTAAATATCGTGCTATAGCCTCCACAACAGCAGAGATCGTTTGGTTGTGTTGGCTACTTGCTGATCTTGGCGTTTCCTTGTCTGTTCCTACTCATATGTATTGTGATAACACTAATGCCATTCAGATTGTCGATAACTCAGTGTTTCATGAGCGCACAAAACATATTGAGATTAATTGTTACTTTATACACCACCATCTTCAGCTGGGCACAATATCTCTCCCCTTTTTTCCTTCTACTATGCAGTTGGCAGATTTCTTTACGAAATCTCACACCATCGCGCGCTTCCATTTTGTTCTTGGCAAACTCTTTATGTTTGATACTACTACATCATGAGTTTGAAGGAGGATGTTAGAGTATTTATATTATGGGTAGTTTAGGCATTTTATATTATTTTGTTGCCCTAATATATAAGGGCCTACATTGTGTATCAGTTAAGAAGGTTGTATTACTTAATGGATTTGTCTCAATATCATTCTCGACTTCTCTCTCTCTTTTTTCTTCTCTTTGATCAATGTTAACACTAGACAACCCAATGCCCAGTCCACCTGCAACAAACCGACAGCAACACAGACCTAGCAACCACCAAAAACTACCAACCTAGGAGCCCAGTACTTCCATCGATATAGCCCAATAGCAACCCAAAACCAGCAACACCACCCAACCCAACCCAACTTCAGCAGCCCAATAACCCACCAACCACTGCCCAACCACCAACAAAACCACTAAGCCTCCCAGCGAAACCACCCACTGCCCACTACCCCACTCCACCTTTGGCAACCAACGAAATCAACCAGCCCACCGACAGTCTCAAACAAACCAAAATCGCCAACACCAACAACATCCCACAAACCCAAACCAGAAACCCCAGTCCAGCAACCCAACGATCCAACCAACAGTGATCCACTGCCCAGTCCAACAATCCAACAACAACCCAATTAACAGCATCAACCTAATTGCCCTACCTTCGTGCTTTGAGCTCTTTATGACATTACCGCCATCTCTTCGCACCACTAACTTCTTTTTCCTGGGTTTGTAGCATCTAGGAACATTTAAGGGGTTGACCACACCCATTGTACTTGAGTCTACCTTTTGCATAGGAAGTCCGATATGCTCCCTGTCATCACTCAATTTCTCTAGATGATCAAGACACAATTCGATGCAATTGCTCGTACTGTTCGTCCAGATAATGCCAAAGAATATGTGTCTGATGCCTTAGTGTCTCACATTTCTTCCCAGGGTATCCTTGAACAGCTCACTTATCCATATACTCCTGAGCAAAATAGAGTTACTGAAAAAAAAAATAGGACTCTAATAGGGATGGCACATTATATGCTTAGAAGTATGGAATATCAAAATCTTATTGACATTTTACTATTTTGATTTCTACCTTTTTGTACGATCGTACACCGAGTTGTGTCTTTCAGCATAAGGCTCCCTTACAGGTCTTATTCCCTGAGCAGACACTTTTCCCAGTCCTCTCGTGTTTTTGATTGCACATGTTTTGTTTAGGATTGGTCGCTTACTCGCCATAAGCTTAATTATAATACGATTCGTTGTGTCTTTATGGGCTATTGTCATCAATCTAAGGGGTATTGATTTTATAATCCTATTAGGGGCCGTATATATTACAGTCTAGATGCTATCTTTCTTGAGCATATTCCTTATTTTTCTTCTAGTCTTGTGTCTGCCACTCCAGTGGATGATACTCCCTTTAATTTTCTATTACCACAAGAGCCAAAGCCATTGGTCACTATCACTACAGAGTCATCAGTCTCTCCTCCTCTAGAGCCACTCGTCCCTATCAGTATAGAGTCACTAATTTTTCTTCCTTTGCAGGTTTATGTTTGTCACTCTCACTCTCATCCCCCTACTGATATTCCCTCTACCTTATGTGATACAGGTAATATTTCTTAGTTCGTTAAATATATTGATGCACCTGTTGTTAGTACTAATGAGATTACAAGTATTGAACCAGTTACTTTATTTTATTAGACATTACTAGTGGAGGATAATGATTTAAGGCGTCGTTATCCGCAGCGTGATCGCCGTCTAGTTTGTTATGGTTAGACTATCAAAACTTTATATCCGATCTTTGTTTATGTTTCTTATAGTGATCTATCTCCTACATTTCGAGCTTATAATATGGTCTTATCAGATACACCGGTTTCTCGCTCTGTTTCTGAGGCTATGAGGGAGCCCTAGTGGGTTATTGTCATGCAGACGAAGATGGATACTCTTTAGCGTAATCGTTCGTGAGATCTTGTCTCTTTACCTTTAGGGGTGAAGCCTGTTAGCTGTCGCTGAGTTTACACCTTAAAGTTTCTTGCAGATGGTACTATTGATCATCACAAGGCTAGACTTATGGCGAAGAGCTTTACTCAAGTACCAGATCGTGATTTTGGTGTTACCTTTGCCCCCGTTGCAAAATTGACTATCGTTCGATTGATTATATCTCTGGCTGTGGAGTACTCTTGACTTCTTCATCAGCTGAATGTAAAGAATGTATTTCTTCACGATAATTTGAATGAGATTATTTTTATGAATGCATCACCCGACTTTCGTGGTGAGGGGGAGTATGCTGACTGCGTAAGTTTCTTTATGGATTGAAACCGTCACCACGAGCTTGGTTCTCTCAGTTTAGTGGTGTAGTTATACATTTAGGGTTTGCCAGATATCATTCTGATCATATATGCTTCATTCGACGGAATACTTCTGGGCAGTGTATCATCTTTATGGTATATGTAGATAATATTATTATTACTGGGGATGATGTTTCCAGGACTGCACAGATCAAGGTAGACCTTGAATTTCTGTGATACTTTCTTGGAATTGAGGTACCCGTAGCGGCAGAGGTATTGTTCTTCAGAAGAAGTATGTTTTGGATCTTCTCTAGCACACTGGGATGCTGGGGTGCAAATCGGCATCATCACGTATGATTCTAAACCTGAAGCTCACTGCTGAAGGTGAAGATTTGAGAGATCCGACTGTCTATCAAAGGTTGGTAGGTAGACTTATCTACCTAGCCAACACTAGGCCAGACTTTTTATTCGTTGTCAGCTGAGTTAGTCAGTTCATGCACAGGCCGTGTCAACCTCATCTTGATGCAGTTTATCATATTCTTCGGTACCTCAAGTCTTGTCTTAGACTTAGATTGTTCTATGCATCAGAATCTCAGACTGGTTCTCCACTCTGTTATTTAGATTCAGATTATAGGGAAGCATGTAACAATCGATCTACTACGAGCTTCTGTGATTTTCGAGGGACTCATCTTATCTCTTGGAAGAGCCAAAAATAGGCGGTTGTCTCTCGCTAGTCAGCAGAGGCAGAATATCAGGCACAGACACTTGGCACTTGGCACTTGGCACGTGTGAGATTATCTGACTACGATCGATTCTTGGCGAGTTAGAATTTCTAGTAATTTCTTCATCCACATTATATTGTGATAATCGATCTGCTATTGAGCTTACTTCTAACTTTGGACTATATGAAAGGACAAAGTATATAGAAATCGATGTTCACTTTCTTCGGGAGAAGGTTAGCTGTGGTATTGTCACTCCATTGTTTGTGGGGACTAGTGATCAAGTTGTGGATGTTTTTGCCAAATCTGTCACTCTATCTATTCTCTAGGACTTCGTTGTCAAGCTTGGCTAAGTTGATATTTTTGCATCTAACTTGAGGGCGAGTATTGGAGTTATAGTCTAGTTTATTAGGGTGTTATTAGGATTTCTTCTTTTCCCTTGTTTACCCTTACTATGACTTTTATATTTTGCCTAGACCAGAGGAATGTTTAGGTCACTTTGTATTATTGTTTGGCTATATATACAGGGTTTTACTCTTAGTTTGAGTATCTCTTTTGACTCACATATTTCTCTAGTGTCAACACGTACATCACCCCTCTAGTGCTCATTGGACAGCTGCAAAACGTGTCTTGTGTTATCTTTTAAAGGCACTGCCAATCATGGTATTTGGTATACAAAGGGTGATTTTCAGCTTCAAGCTTACTATGATTCCGATTGGGATGGATTGCCAGATGATCATCATTCTACATCTGGCTATGGTGTATTTTTTGAATCCATGATTGGTCTGCTAAAAAGCAGAATGTTGTCTCCGTTCAAGTACGGAAGCTGAGTATTGATCCTTTTCACGCACCACAGCTGAACTTTACTGGTTGCATATGCTATTTCTCGAACTTCAGTTAATCTTCCCCCTCCATCAACATTGTGGTGTGATAATATCATGGCTATTTCATTGGCCTTCGCTCGGACTAAACATGTTGAAGTTAATTTTCACTTTATTCGAGAAAAAGAGATTAATGGTGATATTGTTATCAAAAGTCCAAGTAACCGTGATCACTTAGTCGATTTGTTCACTAAAGGTCTCACCTCAATTCGCTTTTCCGTGCTTCGGGACAAGCTGATGTTTTTGCCTCCCCCATCAGCTTGCGGGGGGGTGTTGACCAACCTGAAGAGAGATATACTCAAGTCCCACTTCCTCTAACAGATAAGCATGGAGACTAGTTTCGGTTTAATTTTTCTGATAAGATTCTTTGTAATTTAATCTTCTAGATATAGATCAGCAATTATACATATTGTATCATATAAATACAGTCAATACATTAACGTTTTGGTCAATCAAAACACCAAAACTTTTATACATCATTTCATGTCTGTCATTTACTAATGTCTCAAACTGGTTGCAGAGGGGCTTATCAAAACAAAAGGAGAGAAAAAAAAATGGGTGTAGAAGCCACCTTATGAATTGCATCGGATTCTTAAGATTGTTGCATATTATTTTCTATTTTTCAATTCATTCATCAAGAAGCACCACAATGACCCTGGAAGTAACACCAGCCGCATACACGCAAACGCAGAAGGCATTTACCATTGAATTGCCTCTGATAGTATGTGCTGTGAAATTAGAAATTAAAGGGGGTTCTAAAGTCACTCACCTGACTCATTCGAGGCCGCAGAATTGGAGTCTGTTCTATGCACAAGGAGGCAGTCAAGATTACATGATCCATTTCTTCTGGATTGTAATTATCACCAAGAGAAGGATCAACGAGTTCCTTAGTTTTATTGTTATCAAGCAAAGGTTTTGCCTACAAGTGAATTTAAAAGTTATCAAGCAAAGGTTTTGCCTACAAGTGAATTTAAACTGTTAGCCAATTGATCCACAATGGAATAGAACACTTGAATTTGCAGACTCAAACATACCCAAAGCACAAGGCTCTGCCGCAAATCATCTAAAGCTCGCCGTCCTGTTATGAGCTCCAAAAGTAGCACTCCAAAAGAAAACACATCAGTTTTCTCATCTACTATGCCATGCATAAAGTACTCGGGAGCAAAATACCTGTGAACGAAACATTACTATGAATGGGCTAAGATAGAAAGCAATCATAAGCTTGCAGAATAACTGAATAAGAGTTTTTGGTTACATACCCGAATGTGCCTTCAAACTTTGACACATTGTGGTGAGTCCATTGTTGTGGCAGCCAATTTGCAACCCCGAAATCACAAATCTGGATTGGCATGTGATATGTCATTCATTGAACAACTAATCAACATATACAGAGTACAGAAGCCCTATTAAACCGGTTTACAATGCACTCCAAAATACAACAGTTCCTTCACCACTAGCGAAAGAAGGATTTTCCATCAATTACAGAAGTCCTTTTCTGCATAATGGAAATGCTTTAAAAGTTTTAGGTTTCTAAAAGTCAGAAACCTCAAAAAGGTCAACTTAAAATTCAGCCAAGTGCCACATAACCAAAACAATGTTTCTAAGCGAAATTAGTACTGTTGTGCTGCATACTTGCAGTAGCTTTTTGTTAATGAACCCTTGAAATTAGCAAATGATTAAGCATTATTTTGGCTCTTTATCTATTTTTTAAACATACAGCAATCTTGCTTGCAAGAACTTAACCTCCCAATCTGTATGATTGTCAAACAGCCAATTACCAAGTGGCACAAAGAACCAACTCCTATGCTTTCATATAGGAGCAGTATTTTAAGTACGGATTTATATTACACTAAACTTTACCTTTGCTGCTTTGGAGGTATAAGGAAAATATTTAGCTTATTGGTGGTATATTAATGCTACAAGAAATTTATTGTGAATGTCTTTTATTCCACTCCAAGCAAGAGACTGATTTAGAAACATGTTCTCTTTAGGGATATTGTGATGACCCACAAAAATAAATAAATAAAATGTTAAGACCCCGAGAATGGAAATAGTGTAGGGTATTCTTCGGCAGTAGCCCGTTATAAATGCTATTGGAGGAAGTTAAGGTTTCCTATCAGTAATTGTGGTAGTCTAACTTGAGATATCCGTGAGTGAAATAGATACAAACAAAGTGTAGAGCTCCCGTATACATAGTCAAATAATAGTATAAAAAAACCTACACATCCCTCTGGTCTAAGCAAGACATAATAGTCAATAACGGTAAAAAGGCAAAATTCTAATAAACTAGACTATAACTCCAACACTCCCCCTCAAATTAGGCGCAAAAATATCAACTAAGTCAAGCTTGACAACACAGTCTCGGCGAATGAATAGAGTGACAGGTTTGGCAAAAATATCTGCAACCTAATCATTGATCCTCATAAACGATGGAGTGACAATACCACAACTAACTTTCTTCCGAAAAAAGTAAACATCAATCCCTATATACTTCGTCCTCTCATGTAGTACAGAGTCACAATCGAGCTGAATAGCAGATCGATTATCACAATATAATGTGGACGGAAAAGTTATTGGAAATCCCAACTCGCTAAAAATCGATCGTAACCAGATAATCTCACATGTGCCAAGTGTAAGCCCCGATATTCTGCCTTTACTGATGAGCGGGACACAATTGCCTAGTTCTTGCTCTTCCAAGAGATAAGATGAGTCTCTTGAAAAGCCCAGAATTCCGTAGTACATCAACCGTCACACATTCCCCCATAATCTGAATCTGAATAAGAAGCTAGAGAACTAGTCTGAGATCCTGATGCATAGAATAACCCAAGTCTAGGACAAGACTTGAGGGATCAAAGAATATGATAAACTGCATCAAGATTAGGGATGGCAGTGGATCGAAGAAAAATGGGTATTTGTCCAAATCTGTCCCGTTTGGACTGGGGATAGACTATACGTATTAGACGATGGACGTATACAGAGATACCCTTGCTGGGATGAAGGAGGAGAGGGACTTACCTTTACCCCCTCCCCGTCCCGTCCCCTCCCCGCCCTACCTCGTCTCATCTATCCCCGTTAACTACATATATATATATATATATATATATATATACTCCCACGTAAACCTTATCTTTGTAACACCCCGCATTTTCTTTTATATATGTATATAGATATATAGTAAATAATTGTGATAAAAAAAAATGTGGATATATGTAGTGATGTGTGTTTGAATTTGGTAGATTGAAAAAGTATAGATTTAAAATATTAGTGAAAATAATAGTTGAAATTTGGTTTTAATAAGTGAAAATATGAAATTTTAGGTCCTAGAACTTGTATTAAATAGGTTTGGTGTAGAAATATGTGTTGGAAAGGTTTGGGATAGATTTGGTTGGCTTAGGAATGGATTGGAAATGGAAAAGGGACGAAGACAGGCTATGAACAGTGCACTGCTGTAACTTCAAGCTCGATTTAGACCTTGATGCAGTCAATATCTTTCAAAACTCAAAATATGAAAGTTTTAGAGCTCTTTCGTATCATTCCATAGCATCTTGAATCATCTCAATCGGAGCTTGGATGAGAGAGTTATGCTCAGATAATAAAATAATGTCGAAATAGTCCAATTAGCTTCGTTTTACATTTAATGTCTTCATTTGCATCTTAAATCAAAATATAAGAATAATGAGTACTTTTAGCCTTCAAATAAATATAAAAGGCTTTAAGAAATACTTTTTATCACCTTTTATTTGCAAACATTGCAAAACTTCATTAATAGCCGATTCGGATGGGTAAAATAGAAACTTTAGTGTTTCGGGTGTACGTTGACTTGGGTGTTGAGATAAATCATAAAAATAATTTTTTTTAGGTTAAAATAACATTAAAAATGAATCCGGAATGTCGAAAAACCTTAGGGTAGTCATATGGATCAAATTGGAGATTCTTAGTGGCAAAATCGTAAATTTGGAGAAACCCAAAACAGCCTGTGAACAGTATTTTTTGGGGCTGCTATGTTTTAAACTCATTTTTATCTTATTTGCTCTCATTTCCTTCACTCCCCTCACACCCCCACACCTCTTGAAACCCTAAAGAGCATTAGAGAAGAAGAAAGGAAGGAAAAAACAAGAGATTCAAAGGTGATTCAAGATCAAATATTCTTGTTCTTCACTCCAAAGCTAAAGATTCAAGGTAGGAATTTTCTCTCATTCACTTACATTGAGGCTAGGGTATTTATATATGTATGTTTTGGCTATCAATGGTATATTTATGCTATTGAATCATCCTCTCTTAGGCTTTTTGCAAGGATTACATATTTTGAACAAAGTAGGGTTTAATACCCATAAAATCTCCTTTCTAGTTTTAAAACCCTAATTTTTGGAGAGTGATGTATTTCCTTCCTAAATGCTTTCTTTATTATGGATTTC